>PISW01010896.1:0-45587 GCA_004023785.1 Mungos mungo
AATTTTCTTTTTCTTTTTTCAATAATAGTGATACTGACAGGTGTGAGGTAATATCACATGGTGGTTTTGATTTACATTTCCCTGATGATGAGTGATGTTGACCACCTTTTCATATATAAATTGACCATTCATATAGCTTATTTGGAAAAATACCTATTCAGCTCCTCTGCCTATGTTTTAATAGAATTTACAAGTAATTTATTATAGTTGAATTAACTGAAATTCATACTCTTGTTCATGACTGAAAAGATACCTTCTGAAACTCCAAGATATTACTGATTTCTGACTTTGAAGAACTACATTATAACAAATATACATATTTGTTATATTGATATATATACTGAATATACTGACATTCCACCACACGTGATTATATCAATGTTTAGCTCTGCTTAATAGCAGAGAAGCAACAATTGCATATTACTTAGGAAAAAAAAAGAGGCATTAATACAAGGGAATCCTCTCTATTTTCACTAGAATGACATTCCAAAGCTACCTCTATTACCATGTCCTTACAACTTGTATTCATCATATTTTAGTAAGAATTTTTTACTAAGCAGCATCCTGTATTCTTAGTTTTGTTACCATTTCTGTAGCATTGGAATTATTTGTTTAGTATTTTCACATTTTGATTAACCTAGGAGATCTGGACACACTGATCATTTTTTGAGCTATTGGCCACAACAGATTCTCTACTGAAAGACATAACTGTAAGAAAATCTTCCTGTGGTACATTTCCAATTAGATAAGAACAATACAACTATATGCAGGGGTCCTATTTTAGCCTGACTTGGATTAGGTGTGGAGAATTTGGGCAGGAGGAATTAAGCATTAATAAATGCAACGAATGCACAATTCATCCAAATAATTTGTTAAATGTGACTGAATGCTTGTAAGTGGCAAAATCTGATTTAAACTTAGGCAGGAGAAGAATTCATTGGAGTAGTAGATGGATGTCCATTAGAACATTTAGCTAAATGTTCAGTCAGATCCATGGACTCAACATATATTGTCAGAGATCTTTGTTTGCATCTACCTGTAAGTTTCTCATTTCACTGGAACTGAAGGTTTCTTTCATAGAGTTAGTAAAATAATCACTGGCCACCACTGGCCATCTTTGGTGCACCAATCTTAGCTTTGGAATTCCAACAAAAATAGGTATTGTCTCCTCCCATAAGCATGAATCAATATCACAGAAGATTCTGCTTGTCCAGCTTAAGTAATATGCTCATTTCTGAACAAATCTTTGGATCTAAGGAGATAGAGTTTTATTATTGGCCCATATTGGGTCACAAGCCAATAACTGTGGTCAGAAAATATGATCAGAGGTTGTGGAACACCATGAGAGAGGGCCTCACAGGATCACATTGAGTAGAGAGGAGAGATTCACTTAAAGAAGATATGCTGACAGAATAGAAATAATGTGTCCACCAATTGTCTTCTGATAAAGAATATCTTTTGCAGAGAAATTATATTGTCCTTCCAGAAAACATTTGTCAAATCATCTTGACAACACTACATATATATATATAAATATATATATATGTATATATATATATTTATATATATATAAAACAGACTTCTGGGATTGGTTCCCGTTCAATCACTGGGTAGAATCTATGCTTCTTTCTCTGGAACAGAATCAAATATTGGAAAATATTAAAAAATCAAAGCCTCTAATAGAATAAGTTTATGGCTTCATTTGCACTACAGATTTTTTTCTTATAGAAATCACTCGTGTGCTTTTACTTTAATAGCCATGTATTATTATAGAACCATTTCAAGGGAAGAATCTTACCAAATGGCTCTTCAGAATGGCTAAGAGCACTACAGTTCTTTTCTCAAATTCTGCTGCACCAACTAGAATCCTGACTCCCATGTAGGACTGTGCAATACTATTAATTTATACATATGTAGGTAGTTATTTTTGATAAAAGAATGAGGAAAGAGTTTTTTATTCATTTTGTTATCCTGAGCTAGTTATCAGACCACTAAAAGGTATTCTGAAGCCTATGGTTGACAGATCCTTACTAATAAACCCTGAATAGCTGATATCGAGTTGTGTTGACAACTGAAGTTTGGTTTTGAACTTTTGCACTTGTGCTTCTGGGAAAATGTATGAACCAACAAGAGAGTGTTTTGGACACTATTCTATTCACTCTCACACCTTTCTCAAATTTTTTTACTATCAAAGTTGAAGCTCTGGATCTGTCTGACCTCAGCCCCTACTGTCATAACTGAAGAGGACAAACTCATAATAAGGAGTTATAGAAGCATGATACTATTATATTCATGAATTAGTTCTGGAGATGTTCCCTTTGCAGTGAAATACTTTAACATAATTGTAGTAAAGTCTTACTTCTGGTGTCACTTCACTTCATTATGTGAAGGAAGAGAGAAAAGCAAATAGAATAATAAAAGGCCAAAAAAAAAAAAGGGAGAAAGGATGTGGCACCTTTATGGGAAAATAGATAACTTTGGATGTGATGAGGTTAGAATGTGAGAGGCAAGTCGTAAGAAATGATCCTATAGTCCAGCAGCAACTAACCCTCTTATATTTACAAACTCATTTTGCAGTAACGGAATCTCACAAACTCTCAGGAATGGTTTTTGAATGTTTTCATCATTTGTTGCGCTGTACTGCAAAATGTATTTCTAAGTAAAATAAGTATTTCATTTTAGGTGAGGGTATTTTTGAAATGTATGGTAAATTTTATTTGATACAATCTCTAATGGCATTTACAAATAAGTGTAGTGACTACAAATCATGATGGGTTTCTTAGATCAGGTTCCTGGAAAGATTTGTATGTAAAAAGATGATTGAGATGTGCCCTCAGCACCAACTCTTGTGGAGGAAAGAAGGAAGTAGAATTGTACAGAGGAATAAATGCAATTTGGAAGGCATCAATCCAATTCCAAGATCCCCTGGGGAGTTTTGGAGATGGATCATCACTTGGAAATTGCTTGCATTGATGCAAAAATGTTGAAGTTTTGGCCTTTATATTACTAGTCATTGAGTCCATGCTTCCACTCTGGGAAAAATTAAAAATTTGGGATGGGTAGTTTTTTTTTTTTTTTTTGAGGACAATTCCTAGAATTGGAATCAACTGAGAGTTATTAACCACCAACATTTCTAGCAGGTGGGGAAATAAGTGACTTTGTTCTGAAGCATGAATATATGTGGTCCACCCCTACTATAGGGGTTAAGAACATGGTTCTGGAAACAAATGCACTCTACTACATTATGCATGAATTTAGGTAAGTAGTCAGTGAAGTAGTCAGAAGTAGTGAAGTAGTCAGAAGTCACCATTGTACTGTGGTCCTACTTAGTGAAATAAGATGATGACAATGAAGAAGAAGAAGAAGAAGAAGAAGAAGAAGAAGAAGAAGAAGAAGAAGAAGAAGCAGCAGCAGCAGCAGCAGCAGCAGGGGGAGGAGGAGGAGGAGGAGGAAGAGGAGGAGGAGAGGAAAATGAGGATGGGGGAGGAGGAGAAGGAAGAGGAGTAAAAGACATGCTGATTAGAAAAAAGGTTAAATTAACATTTTCTGTTTGTTTCAAGTTCTTATTTAAATCCTAGTTAGTTAACATATGCTGTAATATAGTTTTCAGGTTCACAGTCTCTTAGAGGTTGCCTCCCTCTCTGTTTTATTTTTCTTTCCCCTGTGTTTGTCTGTTTTCTTTCTTAAATTCCAATGAGTGAAAGACAATGGCATTTGTTTATCTCTAATTTCTTTCACTTAGCATAATACACTCCAGCTCCATCCATGTCATTGCAAAGGCAAGATATCATTCTTTTTGATAACTGAGTAATGTTCCTTTGTAGATATATACCACATCTTCTTTATCCACTTATTAGTCAGTGGACATTTGGGCTTTTTACATAATTGGCTACTATTGGTAATTCTGCTAATATATATTTTTTAAATACTATGGAGCTTGGCAGAAAAACTTATAATTTAACTTATAAGTGAACTTTAAAAAGTTGAAAGGTACAGAGTTAATACTGTAAGTATTAAAAGATCAGTTGTGTTTCTGTATACCAACATTAAATAACTGAAAAAAATAGAAAAATTCAATTTATAATCACACCAAAAAATACTCACATTAAATACCTTGGAATAATTCTAACAAAAAGTAAGCAAGCCCTCTATACTGAAGTCTCTATACTGAACAACATCAAGAAAACTTGAAAAAGACACAAACAAATGGAGAAATGTATCATGGCAACTTGGTCTAAATATTTAATGAATTCCCTACCAAGAAATATTGTTGAAAAAATAAGCAAGTGGATTCTAAAATGTATGATTAGACAAAACAACTTTTAAAAAGAACAAAATTGGACAACTGACCCAATCTGATTTAAAGACTTACTCTGTATCTATAATAGTAATGAATCCACAATCAATTTTTGGCTAAGACAAGCCAAAGTAATTGGGGAAGAAAAATCTGCATATTTGTATGATTTCTTTCTCAAGCTGTACATGCACACACACACATACTTCAGAATGAATCAGATCTACATATGAAACTCAGAGACAACAGATTCTAAAATAAAAGAGTTAAATATCTATATGAATGCTATAAAAAGCACTAGCCAATACGAAAAAATAAGTTATCAAATTGGACTTCATCAACTAAAAAATTAATTTTCAAAAGACCATGAGAAAGCAAATAGAGATGCCATACACTGGTAAAACATATTCTCATTGCATGTATCCGACAAAGGTCTTATATCCAGAATATGTAAAGAATTCCTACAAATCTATAATAACACAAAAGCAACCAATTAAAAAATGGGCAAAGAACATCAACAGATAGTTCACATAAGAAGATGTTACCAGGGGGGCGCCTGGGTGGCTCAGTTTGCCGAGAGTCCAACTTTGGCTCAGGTCATTATTTCACGGTTCTGGGTTCAAGCCCTGTGTCAGGCTCTGTGCTAATGCTAGTTCAGAGCCTGGAGCCTGCTTCTGATTCAGTGTCTCTTTCGCTCTCTGCCCCTCCCCTCTTCATGCTCTGCCTCTCTAAAAATAAATAAAGGTTAAAAAAAAATTTAAAGAAGATGTTACCAGGTACTCAGCATCATTAGTCACAAATGCAAATGAAATCCACAATGACAATACTAAGTGATGTCAAGGATATGGAACAACATCGCAGGAAGAACTTTAAAATGATAATACCCTTTGGGAAACTGTTTGGTAGCTTCTAAGACCCAGCAATTCTAGCTCTATACATTTGCTCAAGAAAATTTAACACTTATTTCTAAACTGTCCAAAAGAATGCTCATAGCAACCTTATTTATGATAGTCCCAAACTGGAAAGAACTCAAATGTTCAATGACGGGATAGTGGTTAAACTACATGTGGTATATCCATACAGAATGCTAACACTTGCCATAGAAGGGAATGAGCCACGTACAGAGAATAACATGGGTAGGCCTCCAACATGTCATGGTAAGTAAAACACATTTTATATATTTTAACTTACATGAATTGTTAGAATAGGGAAAATGGGGGCACCTGGGTGACTCAGTTGGATAAGCATCCGACTTTGGCTCAGGTCATGATCTCACAGCACAGCTGTCTGTGTTGACAGCTCAGAGCCTGGAACCTGCTTCTGATTTTGTGTCTTCTTCTCTCTCTCTGCCCCTCTCGCACTCATGCTCTGTCTCTTTCAAAAATAAATAAACATTAAAAAAATTTTTAAAGAATAGGCAGAATGAATCTATGGTGATTAAAATAAGAAAGTAATTTCTTGGGGTGGTATGGAGAACTGGCTGGAAAGAGATACAAGAGAACCTTTTGAAATGATGTAATTTTATTTTGAAGATGACAAAACAGATGCATACAGTTGTCAAGTCTTATTAAATGAAACGCAAAAATGTATGCATTCTGTTTTGTAATTTACACCTTGATTTTATCTCAAAACTATCTTAAAGCCTCAGTGTTTTTGTGTCTTTTGTTTTGTTTGTAAAATAAACGCTAGCAGGTCTTACCTTATATAACTGTTGTCATCATTTGGAATAATATATATGACAAGTTTATCATAAAGTATCGGGGATGTTATGGGTTGACTCCACCTCAAAACTACCACCCCCAACACCAGGACTGAGGTACTCATTTCTTAACCTGATGGGAGAGTTGACAGTTGGCAGTTGAGTTTTATCTCCCAGCAAACACCCTTAAGTCGAAGGACACATTCCATTCCCAGGATTATCTCGTATCAATAACTAGTAAATGCAGAGGCATAAAGCCTCTTGCCCCAACACAAGACAACTCCTCAGGGCCATCCCAGATCCAGAACTTCCTGTTTGGTATTGTCTGAGGCAGTTACAATATTATCATGATTACATCACAGTTCAACTTCCCCCCTGCTCCATCCTGTTTCCATTATTCCACACAGTTGTTGATCTCAAAACACTTCCAAATAAACTTCCTGCATGCCCATATCCATCTTTCTATCTGTTTCCCAATGAAGCCAACCTGCAGCAGTTGGTGCCAAAAGCATCCCAAGAAAACAGACTCTAAAACTGGGATTTGGGAGCCGAGCCGGGTGAACCTCTTTTGGCTGGCATTGTAAATCCAATAACTATTGGAAGGTGTTGATAACCTCTGGCACTGATGGCTTACCCGCTGAAGGGAATGCTTTAGCTAAAACACTATGGCAAGAGTTTGAGAAGTATGAGGCAGATTGTAATTATAAGAACAATGGAATTAGATGGCCAGTGCTGGAGACAATCAAGGCTTTAAAGAAAGACAATGAGATGCTGCAGGGGATTAATGAGTCATTCAAGGTCAAAAGTGGGAGCCAGAGACCTCTTTGACAAATTAAAAAGATTCTCCTATATATTTGTAGGACAAAAGCATAGAGAACCAGGCCTAAAACTTGATGTTATGAGTAGTGGAGCCCCAAAGAAGGTTTAGGATTGAATTCTCAGCTCTGACAGATCTAGTACAAAAAAAAAAAAAGGTGGAAGAGATTGCTGTGATTGGGATGGAGTGAGACCCTAAGAATTAGGAGACGGACATCTGAGGTTTTTTTATCCAAAACCCTGAACCTCCACATCTGCTGGACCACATCTAGGCCAACGGAAATAGTCTACTCCTCCTTGTTAAAAGCTAGAACTCCCTTCTTTCATGCAGACAGTACAGAGATTTTTGCCATGCAGAACATGTGTCTTCTTCAGGATCTGCTTTTTATTCATTCTTAACCATTAGGCCACTAACAAGAGAGAAACCACGATGATACCTGGCCAGCAAATTGCTCAGCCTACCAAGAGAGGAAAAGAATTTGCTATAGGACTGTAAGACATAGTGTCAGAAACTGGGAGATTATATATGGATCTGGGCTCACAGGAAACTGAAGTAAGCAGGGAAGAACAGAAGTTTGGACAGAGAGAGTTTACCAAAATGGGAAACACCACCAGGAACATAAAATATAATATTCTGTTGAAGACCTTTGGATGAAGATTTTAACACATTGTCAGGATGTCTCTTAGAAGCTTGGGAAAATCAGTGACCCTCAGAAGGTTAAATAGAAGAGTTAGAAATGCCATTGCAGACTATCTATGTAAAAGGGAATCAAAAGGCTCGCACATGCTAGAGTTGGTGTCGTATGTAAGACTGGAAAGCCCTCCACTGACTATGTTCTGCAGGTAAGACTACGAACCACCATGTCCATCTAACGGACAAGCAATGCACTTGATGAGAGAGACACCATATTTGCTGAGTGGTGGCTGAGGGTGTGGAGATGCTATTGACAGGAAGAGATGCTCTTTTAGCAATGAGGTCAATAATAGGATAGAATTCAGAAATATTCGAGAATCGGTGGTGGCACTTCTATATTGAAAGTCTTCTCTTTCCCTTTACAAATTGAACCATTTATTTACCTGGGTAGCAAAAGAAAAGCTCCAAACGTTGTGAGAGCTTTTGAACACAGCATCTGAGCTGATATTGATATTTAGAAATCCAGAGAATCATCGTGGACACTGTTAGTGTGGTTGTGTATGGGAACCAGGTTATAAATGAAGACCAGTATCAGCCACCCGATGACAAAAAAGGCTGTCCGCTTCATAAAGGTACAGAGAAGGAAAGAACTTTGAAGCAGACCCAGACTGTGGTACAAGCACCCTGGGCACTTGAGCCATGAGATCTGAAACACATAGTATTAGATGTGCCAGTGGTTAGAAAATATGCCAAGACTACACTAAGTAGGGAAAGAAATCACCACTGTCTTGGTAGGGTAATTGACACTACTCACCAGGATGAGATAGAGGCTGCATGTATACAGAGGGAGGCAGAGAAAAATAAGTGTAGTGATCAGTTGGGTGTCTCTTACTATTCTTGTCTTAATTTTGATGGTAAATGGGAACATAGAGCAGACATAGCCTGAGCAGGACATGACGACCAAGTGCTTACCTCTTTTATAAATAAGAATCTTTTCACCCACTCCCCGGGTAAGCTACCTAGACCACCAGCAAGGGTATCATACTGCAAGGTAGGAAATCTAGAATGGATAGTTGAAAAAAGAAGTAATAAGTATTGCTTACAGCCTCAGGAGAAGCTTCCATAGTAGAGACTGAGTATGTCCTCTCCTCCATTTCCTCAAGAAAGGAGGCCACCATAATTCTCAAGAAGCTGATCCCCAAATTTATACTAAGCAAATAAATCTTTGTAGTAGAAAGGATGGACTGTAATAAATACTGTGAGATGCCAACCACACTCTCCAGGATTGAAACACTTATATTTCCCCAGCTATTGAAACTGCTGGTGACTTCCATCTTGTCGCTGAAACATGACCACATCTTGACAGTGAGTTTCCCAGTAAAAGAGTGCTGTTTCATCAAAGCTCATGTGTCCTTCCTTGGAGAAACTCACGTGCAGCAGCTGGTCTATATAAAAATCCCAGTTCTTTGCTTCCATTTGAGGCAACTCCGCAAGATGATCCTCCCCCAGGTAAGATGTATATATGAATGTACAACAGTCTGATTTTTCCTTCTGTCAAGTTTTGATTTCTTCACTCTCCCAAAAGTATGGATCCTGAGAGCATGCCCCCAAATCTCTGCCTCATTATTTCCTGGAAAATCTGACTCAAAACATAAAATTCCCCCCCCCCCGAATAAGCCCTAAATTACTAGCTCTCATTACATAATTGATCCAACTGGACTTGATTGGGTACAAGCAGAAAATAATTTTATTCTCTCCTCACCACTTGCTCTGAAGACTAGTTCTCCACTCCTAGATGATGTATCATCAGATTATTAAGGTTGTCAGCCTTTTTTAGCCACAGAACAGACTTATTTTGGGAGGTAAAATACTCCTTTCCTGGCTCTCTTTACCTCTCCCAGTGGCTTTCCCAGGTGATGTGTCTTTCAGAAGGCTCCAGCAAACTGCCTAAAGGGCTCATATAAGGTACTTGTGAAACTCATGCCATGATAGTCCTCTTTACAAGTGAAGGAGTGTCCCTGCTGTTGCCTTCAGATTTCAACAGGTGATGAGCAGACACCACGAAATTCTAAGGCCATTGAAGGTTTTTCTCTCACTAACCAAAGGTACAAAAAAAATACCTTTCTCTACTCCCTGAAGGTATGCTCCTTCTTTGTCTCACCAACATAAACTTTTATGATCTGGATGTGGGTTAGCAATAATAAGTTTTGGCACATTCTGTCACAGTAAACCAAGTCTTCTCTTTAGACTGGGAGCCTTTATGGAATATTATATTTTTCTCAACCACTGCGGGCATGGCCATAAAAAGGAGACAGAGCCTGAGCATGAAGCCTGCTTAAAATTCTCTCTTTCTCTCCCTCCACCTCTCTCCCCTGCTTGCTCTCTCTCTCTCTCTCTCTCAAATAAAAAAAAAAGATAACTTTATTCATGGACTAATTAGCATTTTTGGAGTTTGAAATATCTCTATGTCACACACACACACACATACAACTGGTTAAATTATTTTATAAATGTTATAGTTTCTAAACTATGATTTTCAGGATGCTACTGGCAAGCACAATTACACATATACACTATTATGAGCTCAGATAGATTATTTTATTACCAATAAATTAAAAGAGAAATTTTAATAGGACACATGGTATATTATTCACTGTATTTTTCTTTTCTAAATTTGGGATTTGATTACTAGACTACTGGAGACATCTTTTGATTACTGGAGGTATTTTGCTATAGTTTGTAGGGAGTGTGATTGGATAAATTCAGCTTTATAGACGCACTGACTCTCATTGCCAATTCTCATACTGCTTATTAACCTATATTTTAACATCAGTCTTTCAGGTTTCTTTTCATTAGTCAATGGTTCACTATAGACACAAGCAAGTATGTTTAAGAATAAAAACCAGTTCACCTGTCCACTGTGACCACCAAAGCATCCCAGAGTGTCCCTCTCAGTGATGCAAGTGTGATGCACATGAACTAGGCTGTCTGAGACCCACCAATATGGCTTTTGCATCACCATTAGAGTCTGGCAAAGCATTCCAATTTCAATGAAGAGTTCTTCAAAAACTTTGAATGTTTAGTTATTGACTTAAAGTAAAACTGAAAACAAATCCCATTACTGCTTTTAAAGCCAAAAAGTATTGGAGATCCTGGAGTAAGCTAGAGGGGAGCCAGTGAAGGGATTTCTGCTGAGAGAAGCAACAATCAGATTTGCCACATGGTGGAAAATGAAAGAGTGGTCAGGGGTGGGAGTGGATTGGACGATAGAAGAGGAAGTAAGAGATTATTGCAACATTCTGAAGATGAGATGATAATGACCTAAACTAGATTACAAAGCTGGGGGAAGCGCTTGGGTGGCTCAGTCAGTTAAGTGTCCGACTTTACCTCAAGTCATGATCTCATGGTTTGTGAGTTTGAGCCCCACATTGGGCTCTGTGCTGACAGCTCAGACCCTTGAGCCTGCTTTGGATTCTGTGTCTCCCTCTCTCTCTTTGCTCCCACCCAGCTTGAGTGCTCGCTTTCTGTCTTTCTCTCTCAAAAATAAACAAACATTAAATTTTTTTTTTAAAGAAAGAATACAAAGCTGGAAAATGAAGACCTGCATAGATTCTAAACATAATAAGGAAAAGGCACCTTTATAGGTGCTTCCCTGTAGAAGGCATGGGTGAAGAAGATGACAAAGATGAAATGAAACTCTGGTTTGGGACCCAGTTTAGGTGCTAATGTCACTCACTGAACTAAAGAAGAAGGACAGAGGAATAGGTCTTTGTGGAGGGTGATTATTTCAGTTCAAGATATTCTCCATTCTGGGTATTTGCGGACAACTTAAGGAACTCTGCCACCTAAAATAATTTCATCCAAACATCTGGAGAGAAGACTGAGAGTAACTGGATTTGGGGATCTTCGGGTAGAACCCTGTGAAGTGTCTCCATAGAAGAGACTCACACAGCAACAGCGAGTTACCACTCTTCTAAAGTAATACTCACCTTTTATACCAATGTAAGGACCGTGACTCAGAAGTTAAATCCTGATAGCACGTAGCATATGCGTTCCTTATCTATCCCAAACAATACATAAAAACAGTTGGGATAAAAACAGATTTTAGAATTTCCATCACCTGTGCCTTACTGCATCTCATGAAGCAAGATCCATGTAACTGACCCCCATAAAATAAAATCCAAATCGTAAATTCTGACTCGTTAATGCTAAACTGATGTGGGGTAAGAAAAATGAGCAAAAATAAGAGTGGACGGAAGTTTGTGGTAGGACTAGACAGCTATGCTCCGTGACATTTCACATTTCGCACAGCATGCTCAAATGCGGGCTGATGATATTGCTGAATATAAAGCCCTATATTAATTTTCTGTATTTAGGCTACCACATCAGTTGAGTAGTGGATAATTTAAAGCAATCAGTTGAGTAGTGGATAATTTAAAGCACTAAAAAAATGCCATTTTTCTCAGGCCGATAAAGCAAAGAAAAATCCACTGATAGAGATTACAGCAGCGCGAGGAACAGGACCGGAGGATCAGAACAGAGGAAATAGCATATGTTAATGACATTCACTATTCTCCCGGTGTCAAGTCATCAGCATTTTTATTGCTGCTATTTCTCAGCATACACTATTAGAATTTATTGAGTCAATCTGTCTCCATCACCTGTGATATAATATATTTTATTCAATAAGATATGGAATAATATTTATCTTTCAACTCCAACGACTGGCTTTCAGGACAATAACTGCTTATCAACCAAGCATTACAAGAGTAAGAGAGGTTGTACATTTTAATATCTGACCCGAGGGTTGTCATTTGAGCATCTCTACATTTGGTATTAAGAAGCGTGCAGACTTCAATCCAAGAAATCACTCAGATTCAGTAGTTATGGCAAATGATGGTATCAAATCGCGTTTTAAAGTTCTAGCCTAGTGAAGCATACTGCAAAGAAGTTGAGGAAGGAAAAGAGTAGAGTCTGAAGTCTACCCGGAGACGTTTGCACTGGATGATCTTCACCAGAATGAGAATCCGGTTCATGCCTGGGCTTACTCATCAGAAAGGCGGGAATGGAAAGTGAGTGTTTTTGGTTTAATTGCCTCAACTGCTTTCACTGAAAAATCGAGGTAAAAGTAAATCTGCAAGTTATGTCCTCAAGTTGTTGATCCGACTCTGGGGGCTTTCAGAACGAAACATAGGGTCTCTGATGGTCGTGTCATTGATGCAGTTGGCATTTCACAGCAACTGTCTGGGAGGAGAATTGCATTGTTGATGGCTGTTTGGTCCTTTGGAGGAAAGAATCTAGGTTTCATGCAGTAGCGTTAACAAGTCCTCAACTTTCTGCAGAGTTTAGACTCCTGTTGTTCACCTCAGGTAATTCTGAAAAAGAAAGAATCCACTGTGGTATTCTTCTATGTGCTTTGGTGAACGCTTATTCCGTACCTGCTTCCTGCCCTCTATCTCCCCAGAAATACTGCATCAACGAGGAGACAAAGGGCTGTCACAGCACTGACATGATTGAATTGGTGTTTGGTGGCTTCACCCCAGAAACAAAGGGGTCCAGAACTCCTGCTGGTAAAAAGCACCAATTTCTCTGCTTTTAGTTTTGCTCACCAGGAAGTCCCTTCTCCCTGGCAGAGAGCATAGAGCTACTTCCTGTCAGGCAGTTTATTGCTTGATTGTGTCAGCTTGTGACCCACCTTGAGTGGGTCAGGCAGCAGGTAAAAAGGCAAAGATACCTGCCATCTAACAGGCACGTGTCACCTCAACACATATGGCATTACTACTATGTGTGCCCAATGCAGCCATCTTTATTATTCCCCGCTTTTTTGATTTGTCTGTTTTTTAAGCCTTAGTCTGAGCTTTCATTAAAATAATAACGGATTGCAGTCAGCTTTCTCTGTCCCACCCCCACATACCGCTTTATTTATTATTTTCTGCAAATGAGAAGAAAGTAAAAAAAAAAAAAAAGTGGTGTTGGAATCAACCGATTTGAATTCAAATCCCAGTTGAGCAACTTCCTAGCTATTTGATCTTAAGTAAATGCATCTCTCTGAGCTGCAGTTTCTTTGTCATTAATGCCTGCCTTGAAGGGGCTGGGAGAAAAATAAATGAACTGATACATGTAAAGGGACTGCCCCTGGGTCTGACTCACAGTAGGTGCACTTTTCTTCCCTCAGGGAAAAAAAGAAAAAAGCAACAACAAGTAAACTTCTAGGTTATATTATCCTCTCAAAAGAAAACAGAGTAGAGTGTTGCTTGTTGGTTCATTTATTTGCTTATTACCACACAGGAAGGGGAGACGGGAAGGAGGAAGTGTGGTTCGGAGAGATCATGCATTAACCCCATTGGGAATTGCTCTAAGTGTGTGTTTTGTGTATGCTACTTATATCTTCTTAGAGTCCCCATTTTAAAAGCAAGTCCTTTCTTTACTTTGGCACCACACAAGACGGTAACAATAGGATTAAAAGGAGTGTATCTGGTTTAAGATTTGTCTTGAAGCTTTACGGAAGCCAAAAGGAGGTGTTATATTCCCAGCTTAGCGGGGGAGCACTTGGCACAGGAAACCTCAACCTCAAATCCTTGGCTGGCCTCCATAGATTTGAGGTTGCTTTGTTGTGTGTGTACCTTTGTGTGCTGGTATTGGGGGGGAGGTGAAGGAGGCTTAGGAAGGAGGTGTGACTTTGGAGAAAGTGAATGCAGTGGGGGACATCTGATAAAGTGATGTCTGGATTTGGATCAGATGGTGATTCTCATGCTCTGGCTGAAACGTCAACTTTACCAACCTCAGCAGGTCCCGCTTTGGGCAAGTTTTTCAGCCATCAGGCACTTGATTTATCCTTAGAAAGGGGAAGAAAATAGATTTCAGGGAAGCCAAATGAGGAAATATTTATATAAAGCATATAGAACAATGATGACTGTTCATTATTTAACGTATGCTAATTTCCTCTTATAATGTTCCTTCTTACTTTACATCCTGCACCAAGAAGAACCATAATGGGACCTTGATTTCCCATGCAAAAGTTTAAGCAATGCAAGATCCACCTTAGACCTCAGGCTTTTCCAGACAAGCCGTTTCAAACCGTCTTTCCCATTCCATGAGATTCCTTAGATTATATGTCTTGATTGGACAGTCAAACTATGACTCTGTGAGTCCCACGTGGCTCTCTTTCTTGTGTACACAAAAAGAAACAATCCAATTCAGTATCAAGAACAAATTTGAAGCACCTGGGTGGCTCAGTCAGTCAAGCATCCTACTCTGGGTTTCAGCTCAAGTCACAGTTTGTGAGTTCGAGCCCCTCATCAGGCTCCGCACTGACAGATAGCTGCCATGCTGGAGGCACTGAGGAAGGTTTTGGAAACCTCAAAACCCTCAGAACAGCAGATGATGGAAAGGTGACCCTTATTTATTTAAATTTTTTTTTAATATTTATTTTTGAAAGAGAGAGACAGATAGAGTGTGAGTTTGGGAGGGGTAGAAAGAGAGGGAGACATAGAATCCAAAGTGGGCTCCAGGCTTTGAGCTGTCAGCACAGAGCCCAACGTGGGGCTTGATCTCATGAACTGTGAGATCATGACCTGACCTGAAGTCGAATGCTCAACTCACTGAGCCACCCAGGCACCCTGGGAAGGGTGACCTTTAGTCCACATGTGGAGAAATAGAAAATATTTAATGGGTAGGATGTGGGACAACTTATCTAGAAGAAAAGTATTTGGTTAGGAGGGGTGGAAGGTAATGTTGAAAATATATGGTAAGTCCAGGCTCTGGAGATCCTGAGATATATTAGGTGAAAACTGTCTTTATACTCCATGACCTATAATTCCCAAAAATGGGCAAAAATACACATGTCTGGAACTGGTCCATCTGCATTTTGCCCAGATGAGACGGTTCGGATTGCTCAAGGGGGGCCACAAAGTGAGAGAATTTTATCACCAGTGAGGTCTTACTTGAAGAACCCTGTCTCTCGTTCCGAAGTGTTAAGAACCCTGTCTCTCGTTCCGAAGTGTCTTAGTTACATATGGAAGAGTCCCAAAGAGTTGTGTGGCCAGCAGAGAGAGGGTGGAAAAGCCTGTAAATGAGTGAGGGGCCATGTATTTTGTCAACCACGTTGTGGAAAGCAACCCGTAAGAATGTTACAAAAGATTTCAACAAAAGAGATGGTTAACATCTATGAAACTGTTGATGGTGAAGAGAATGGCCAGAAGGTTCCATGTTTCATTTCCCAGCTGCATGTTACCCAGCACTAGATCCAAAACATCACTGTAGTTTCTCCTAATGTAAACTTCAAGAGGCTATGTGCTTCTGGACTGACATCCACCTGCTAATAGGTAGCTGGAAAATCCATTTTCTACTCTATTTGTTAATAAATCTTAGTAAAGCATGAATTATAAAGAAATGCAGTGTCTTAGCTAAAAGAAATCAATAATGCTTTTAAACACAAACTCATTAGTATTAAAGATTATTCCCATTTTTCATTATATTGAGAAAGAAAGAAAATGATAATCATATCAATGCTTGCCGCCCATTGAATGAACACGATGTCAAATGCATTGTCTAAAATATTTAAATGTTTCATATATATCAGATATTATTTATTTATTTACTACCCCTCTGCCCCCCACCACACGCAATTCTTTTATTCTCCTATTCTCAATTCTTGCCGAAGAATATTTGAGACAGCTTCTAAAAAATGCATACAATTTACGAAGACATAAATAGATAAAGAAATCAGAGAGACATATATGACTATTAAAAATAGCAGGTCATATAAATGATAAAAGGAATAATTAATATATCATGTTCTTTAATAGCGGATGCTTTTCATCCTATAATCTAAAGTCCTCTATAGATATCAGCCTGTTAATAGTCCTGGTATATTGGCCCAGGTAATTCATTTTAGGGAAGATTAATATTCAATAAGATACAAGTAATTTGAGACTATTGTAGAAACAATAAATATTCTGGAAAACAATGTTCCATCTTTTAGGCCATTTTCACAAGTCACGTAAGAATTATAGTAATAATTCTTAACATAACAAGAAAAGCTTGCTGGAGCGTTGTCTGTGCAAGCCAGCTCAGTTTTACTCACACATAGTCACGTTCATTCACACATATACATATACTCCTGTTTCCATGCCTTGTAGATATATGCATACTTGCTCTGTGCAGAGAGACAAAGATCTTTCCAGAAGACAACTTTGGAAGGAAGCTATCACATTTCTCATGTTTTTCAGGGGTGCAAGCCAGGACTGCCCCAGACAACTAGGCAAATGGCCTTTTGCCAAGCCGGATCTGGTCGCCAGGAAGCAGCCAACTTGTCCCCACCTGTGACCACACCCTCAAGGTAATTGTAACTAGCGCTGGGATTCCTTACAAGTAAAAGTGTGAGGGTGAAGTTAACCATGTCAACTGGTAAGAGGTGCAGGGGGATCATGCTAATCCTTTTACAAGGGATGCAAATCCACTAAGCACCTCAATGCCAGCCGGTCATTCATCATATAAAAGAATCCAATCAGCAGAAGTCTCGGGAGACAGCAAAACACAATTTCTTTCCAAGAGACTCTAAACTTTTAGCGGGGTTTTTGCATTCTACATAACGCCATGTCCAATATTTATTACAAAGTATTACTATTTTTTTCTTTTCCTGGTTGTTATTTAAAGGAGAAAATTTCATTAACAAGCCGTGGATATAAAATATGAAATCTAGATCACCTACTGCCAGGGAGAAGCCAAACATCACTAAAAAGGATTAGTTTCTTTCACTGTCTAGAAATTTTTCATGGAAGACCTTGGCTGGCCTTTTGATATTAAAACTTCCTAACAAGTATTACACAGGAGTTTTAAATTAGAACTTGCTGTCACCGAGACAGTTATAAACTGTTAAATATGTCCTTTCTATGCTAAGCTCCGGTAAAGTATGCACATGGCCATGGCCAGGACACTCTTCCTGACGAGTAGCCGGGTGAGATCACAGAGATTGTTTGCAAGCTGCCTGCAAGGTCGCACAGGTGGCCCCGTGAAGTGTGTGTGTGTGTGTGTGTGTGTGCGCGCGCGTGCACGCGCGTGTGTGTACCCACATGTGTTTAACATAAGCCACACTTCTCTGCTTCTCAAGTCATGTAGTTCTCTTCAATGAAAAGTTTTCATGGAAATGCACATTATACTCTCCAATAATATCTACAAACCAAACAGTGATTTTCAAGCAAGCTTTGCATGCATTTGGACTAATTTAACATTGAACTTTCTCAAATAGGAAGAAGTTAAAAAGTCCTTCTATGTCATTATCTGTGAGGTATATCATTATCCATAAGGTATCGTAATTTCATTGGCTGTAAAAACTTGAGCCATCGCTTAAAAGATTATTTTCCTATTATCGTTATTTTTCAAAAATCAGAAAAGTGGTATATGAGTTCAATGGCCACATCATAGAAAAGGTGGGAGGGGTGGAAAAAAAGGAAACTCAACCTCCATTTTGGGGGGGGTTCCCCTGTTTTATTTTGTGTATTTTATAATATTTTCCAACAGCAAATATCTCCTTCAAAAGTTGATTCGGGAGGTTGCAAAATGGACTCTGCTTTTCTCCTATCTGACTAGCAGAGCCTGTAATTAGTGCTTAATTATAGTTTATATGACCACTTTGACCAAGAAGAAAAGAGCTGCTTTGTTAAAGTCAATGAAGGTATTTAAATCTATACCCAGAACAGGGATGGGTTTATTAAACACTTGGGTAAGCAATAATAAACTTACATTGATCGAGCAATTCTATAGATCTCTTTTATGTGTTGCCTTTAAAAAAATCCAGGTAGAACTGAAAATAACTGTAAATCCTGTTGAATATGCTAGCAGTAGTAACTAATTCCCTGCGAAACCCAAGGAGTAGAAAAAACAGAATCCCTCCTTCCAAGAAAAAGTGACTTTCCCTGAACATGAGATATTCCTGCTTTAGGTTGACTTTGACAAAAGGGATGGACGTATCTTATATTATATAATAAGTAATTTGCCTTGAGAGCCAGGCATGGGCTCAGCATTTTTCTTGGCATAGGAAGGTTAAGTAAGTTACCCAAAGTCACAGAACAAGAATTCAAATCAAGGGAGTTTTGTTTCACAACCAACACATTAACCTTAAATTGATGTTTACTGTCTTCAACTTGCATAAAGGAGGATGTGCTTGGGTGAACATTTACTTTTCATAATTTTTTCAATTTTCTCAATTTATTTTTCGCTAACCATCCTTCTAGAATTAAACCTTGCTGGGAGACAGACACCTTTTCTTACTTTAGAAGCTAAAGAGACTGAGACTCATTTCCCTTGCTTCTCCTGCAGCAAGGAAAAGGCGATGTGACCCAAGACAACCAGTAGTATAATGAGAAACTTGAACTAGGAGCCAGTGATTCTCAGAAGAGGAATCAGAGGGTCATTCACGTGGCCAGCAGCAGGTAGAGTGCAGCAACAGCCAATCTTCCTGGGTAGAGAGGGCTGCGATGCCAGCCCCAGTGTCCAAGGGACAGGGGACAGTGCCATGGGCATGTGGCAATGTGTGGGACAGCATTTGGGCACATTCAGGGCCAGAGCTGTGATGGTATAGTCCCATTCCTGGCTGCTGTCTGGCTCCCTTAACTTCTAGGATCTGAGACTTCCATCTTCTCCCCTCTTCTCTGGAGGCATCAAAAGTCTGTTTCAATCCACCAGAGCTGGTCTGTTGCTTAAGCTGAGATCTCTTATAAACTATAATAAGTTGATACTCTCCTTTATTTAAGGAGTAATTATGTTTGTGATATTTTTGCAGTACAGATGGATTTCATATTTTGACTTTGGAGAGAAACGTTAAAAGCTTTGTCATTGTTGGATTGTCCCTGGCCACTGTTCATCCAGCTCAAAACACGTGTGGATAAAGACAAGTGTTCTGAGCCCGCTGCTCCTGAGTCTGCACACCATCTCTTGCATGGGAAGGGAGAGGAAGAGTTCATTGTCATACTTGTTAGCTCTCTCCTGGGATCATTGCTCAAAGCACAGGGTTTGAGCAATGAAACTGGACAACCTATCATACAAACTGCCTCCTTCTACTTCCTCTATCACCTCTTACATTTTTTAGTAACAAAAATCATCCTTGACAAATTGCTGCAAACATTGTGATTTAAAACAACACCTATCTCACACAGTTCTGGAGGTCAGAATTCTAACATGGTTTTCACTGGGCTAAAGTCAAGATGACGGCAAGGGCTAGTTTCTTCTTGAGACACTGAGGAAGAATCCATGTTCTTGCCTCGTCCAGCTTCTAGAGGCCCCTCACATTCCTTGGGTAATGGCTCCTTTCTATGGAGAAAGTCAGAAGCCTCACATCTTCTCTCCTCTCTGACATTTGCCTCCATCTCTACATCTTCCCTTACTGCAATCCTCCTGCTTTCCTCTTATAAACACCCTTGTGGTGACCTTGGACCTTTCTGAATAATCCAGCATAATCTCCTTATTTAGCGCAAAATCCTTAATCGGTGACATCTGTGACATCACAAAGTACTTTTTATCATGTAAAGTAACATATGCATAGAGTCCAGAGAGTAGGCAGTGAATGGGGGGCATTCTGGGCAGATGGAATAATTGCACAAAGACACTGAGGCAATTTGGAACAGAGTACAGTTAAGCAACTGAAGAAAGTCAAATGGAGAATATTGCGAAGAGTGTAGCATGAAGGAGCAAAAGGGAAATAAAACACATCCAATGCACAGAGAAAGCCTTGAAGGCCAGGTTGAGGGCTTTGCTATATGGCCTAATCACACAGGAGCCATGATTGTGTTTTTATTTTATATATACATATATATTTTTTCTATTGTTTGAATGTTTTACATAGTTTACTTACGTCAGAGATCTCTATATAAAATGCCTTGCTGTGATATGTCTCCTGTATCTGATTTGCATGTTTCAAGATGGCTGTGAGTCCAGAGTGAAGAACTGATGGGCAATGCAGCATGAGTAGAAGAGATGGAAGGACCGGTGAGGACCATGCACAGTATATTCCAAGAGAAAGACAGGAAGGCAGACTCCAGTATACTTTCAGAAAACCAAAATGTGAGATGGAACATCCCCTTCACTCTCCTTCCTGTCTTAAGCCTGTAGTGACATAAGCCATCCCAACTATGGTGAGGAGTCTCTGAACAGAAGCAGGACTTTTCAAAAATCATGGTTAGCGAGGCAGGGACATTCACAAGCTGGGGGACTGAAATAAAGCAGTATAAAATAACATGAACGATATATTTTAATGCAAAGCCAATCCTTGGAGAAACACTCTAAAATAAACAAGAATCATCTAAGTCTCTTGTCTTTCTCGAACAAACTTTGCCCTGTTGGGTTATTTTTCAACTCAGTCACTCTGCCATTGATTTGCCTGAGAGTTTTAATTATGTACACTTGGGGCACCTGGTGGCTTAGTCGGTTAAACATCCGAGTTCAGTTCAGGTCATGATCTCAACAGTTTGTGGGTTCAAGCCCTGCATCAGGCTCTGTGCTGCAGAGCCTTCAGGGCCTGCTTCGGATTCTGTGCCTCCCTCTCCTTCTCTACCACTCTATCTCTGTCTCTCAAAAATAAAATAAACGTTAAAAATTTTTAAAAAATTATGTACACTCATCTTTTTTTAAAAGTGTCTGAACTCCCATCTACAGACATGAAAGTTAAAGTCTTTTGCATTTGCCTCCTCTCTTATTTACACATGTCCCTGATAAAAGAAAAAAATCCATTTTTTATATCCCCTTTTAAGGGTAACCACCCTTGTCCTCAAAATATAGATAAAATTATTTCGATCTGGAGAGATGACATTTTCCTGGTCACCTCAGCCTTTGACTTCTGTTCTTGGGTGAACTAGTTTGGTGTAGAGGTGATCTCATTTTTCTGTGCGTACTTATTGGCCCCTTGATTCTTATGTATGCAAAGTGCTTCATGGAAGTTTTCAACTGTTTATTAATTTGTTAATGTTTAGCATGAGATCTGATTAGATTACATGAAGTGAAAACAAATAAAATAACAATAAAAATTTAACATTTATTTATTTATTTTTAATTTATTTATTTTGAGAAAGGGGAAAGAGAGAGAGGGAGAGAGAGAGAGAGAGAGAGAGAGAGAGAGAGAGAGAGAGAGAGAGCGAGCGAGCAGGCGAGCCAGGGAGCGGCAGAGAGAGGAGTGAGAGAATCTCAGGTAGACTCTGAGCTGTCAGTGCAGAGCTGGACGCCGGGCTCAATCCCACAAACCATGAGATCATGACTGGAACTGAAATCAAGGGTTGGACACTTAACTGAATGAGTCACCCAGGTCCCCCAACTATTTAAATATTAAATTGTTGCAACTCTGAGCTGCTTCTCATGAGTGTCAGGATTTCAGATCTTCTTCAGATACTTTCAAGGACTCTCTCCAGGAGTATTGACTCAGTCCAAAAGAGAAGATGTTAGAGACCTTTGCAGGAATGACAGTCCATCTTCTGAAAGAATCCCCTCTCCTCTGCTGTGATTGACTCATGTGGTGTCACCAATATCCACTTGCAACAAACGTTGTCAATTCCCACCATGGTTCCTGAGGGCAGTGCATCTGGGGAGTTTACTACAATCACTGTCACAAGTTTCTTGTTTAGTGTCCTAATGACACATTTGAGGATTCCTTCCTCTTTCCGACACTCTCTTCCACTGGTTTCTGTGAAACAATGATCTGGTTTGCCTTGGCCCTCTCGTATCCTCTTCAACCCAGCTACACCTGTTGAGAGTCTTAAGACTCACTCTCAAGACTCCCAAGTTTCTCTACACATACTCTTACCCCCACTGGTTACTCAAATTGTTCTTTTTTTTAATTATTATTTATTTTTTAACTTTTATTTATTTTTGAGATACAGAGTGACAGAGCCTGAGTAGGGGAGGGGCAGAGAGGTAGGTAGGGAGACCCAGAATCTGAAACAGGCTCCAGGCTCTGAGCTGTCATGACCTAAGCCAAAGTCGGCCACTTAACCGACTGAGCCACCCAGGCACCCCTCAAATTGTTCATAAGCTCAAAGATTTAGACTCCAAAATTTGGACTCCAATGCTCATCTTCATTGAGATGTTCACCATGTCTGTGAATGAACTTAAGTTCTTTACAAACCCTTTTTCCAAACTTGGTTCTATTCATGTTCCTATTTCATCAACCATCCATCTCACCAGGGAAGTTAGAAACTAAATGTCTTTCTTAACTCTCCTCTCTCATTTATGTGTGTCTTTGATGCTACCATGTCCTGTTGATTTTACCTTTTATATCTCTCTTGAGAACTGCAGTCTCAAGAGTCTGTTATTTCACACTAGGATGACTAAATGCCTTTCATTTCTTTATATGTGGTACGCTTTCTTCTTCCTTAGGAGCTCTTCACATGACAGCATCACCACTTGGTTAACTCAGATTCCAAATCTCAGCTCCGGATCATAGAAAATATGGTGAACTTTTCAATTTAAATTAGCTTCTTTTATTTTGTTTGTGAGCCCTTTTTCTTTGCCTCACATTATGTTGTGTGATTTTTTATTCATATAAGTGATTATTTAATATCAGCCTTCTCCACTAGATTGTAATTTTCAAAAAGACAAGACTTTTAACTATTTTGTTTACTAATATAGCCACCATCTTGCACAGAATTAGGCATATAATGATAAATATAAACATACATTTATTTGATGAACAAATGACCTTGTGGCTCAAAAAAAAATCACAGTAACCTTTAAACTTGATCAGAAATCAATAAGCTCTTATGTAAAGGCCAAATAAGGAATATTTCAGGCGTTGGGGCACCTGGGTGACTTAGTTGGTTGTGTCTGACTTTGGCTCAGGTCATGATCTTGTGGTTGATGAGTTCAAGCCCCACATTAGGCTCTGTGCTGACAGCTCAGAGCCTGGAGCCTGCTTCAGATTCTGTGTCCCCTCCCCTCTCTCTCTGCCTCTCCCCCTCTCATGCTCTGTCTCTCAAAAATAAATAATGTTAGAAAAATATTTCAGGCTTTGTAAACCTATACTCTCTGTGGCAATTTACTATTATCATGAAAACAGTCACAGACAATCTGTAGACAAATGGGCAAGGCCATGTCCCAATAAAGTTTTATCAACAAAAATAGATTGCAGACTGGATTTAGCCTGAGGGCTTACTTTGCTGACCCCTGATATGGATACTGAGTTTCAAATAACTCCATGTAAAGAGCCTTGCATCTTTCTTTTCAATCATTTTTCAACCTATGACAAGGTTAAAGATGTCCCAAATTACTAAATAGTACGTTTAACACATCCATCTTTATAACACCTGTATTCAAATTTCAGATCTCACACTTTTCCCCTAGAACAAAGGCTAGATGCTTGTTTTCATTTTCTTTACTGAATGGCCATACTTGGTGGTTTCCTAAAACAAAGGAAGTCAACCCCAAGGATACAGAGGACTTTATTCTCTCCAAATGAAAGCTCTTGAATGACACTGAACTGATTGAAAACCCTTTTTCAGTAATATTACTGTTCACAGATGTCAACTTTTCTCACCTCAATGGGTAAAGACTCTACTTCCCCATCCCATGACCAAATGACTTGCTTTAGTTAATGTAATGTGATTCAAAGTATTGAGTGTCAATTCCAAGGAGAAATTTTAAGGCACAGGGTGTGCTTCTTTTCTCTTGGTCTTCATGCTCACTAATATTCTAAATAGAGGCTGGTCTCTGAGCCCAAAGAGAAGACAATCTGGAGCACATTTCCAGCCTACATAATGGATTTGTCATGGAAGTGAGAAATATATTTGTCTGGTAAATCACTGCAATCATGGAATCAATTCTGATTGCATCACATCCTAGCCTTTCCTGACTAATAAACTGTAAACCTCCCAGGTCAAACATCAAATGTCATTGTTGGAAAAGCCATTGGTGATGAAGAATAACTATATTCTACATTGTTGTGAAAAGGATCCTAATTATAGTCAGTAATAGCATGATGAGGTTCAGTTGAATGGATGGGCAGCCCTTATAACAAAGGGTACAAAACATGTTTTGTGAAAATATGCTTAAAAAATTGAACTGATAAAATTACTTTAGAATTTCTTGTAAACTATGCTGGCTTTCTATAACCACAGGAGGTCTGGTGTGATCACCCAACATTCCTACACAGCAAAGACTGAAGTTGATTTTCAACTGCTCCTTTTAAACATGGTGTCCACTTCTTCATTTGCCACAGTCCTCTTCACCTATACAATAAATACACAGGCTTCTCACTAACTTTCTCTCAACCTGCCCTTCCCATCTGTCATGTCAGACTTTGTACCTGTCTGGTATCCTGTCTACATCCTTAGTCACTCTGGTTTTGAGGCCAGTGACTGTGCCTTACTCAACTTTGTATCCTCAGCCCTAAACACAGTGCTTGGAACACAGCATGTGTGAAGTATGTATCAGCGAAATACATAACTATAATTGAACTTCTGTGCTAGAAACTTCTATAGAGTTAAAATCTTAATCAACAAAGCCTCAGATTAATTTTGAAGTGACAAGTCTATCAATCTATCTAAATACTTAATAAATCCAGGGCACCTGGGTGGCTCATTTGGTTGGGCATCCAACTCTTGATTTCAGCTCAGGTCATGATCTCATAGTTTGGGGGATTGAGCATTGTGTCGGGCTGTGCACTGACAGTGTGAAACCTGTTTGGGATTCTCTCTCCCCCTCTCTCTCAACCTCTCCCTCTCAAAAGAAATAATTTTTAAAAATAAGTATTGATTAAATCCAAACAAGTGTTAAATAGACTATGTATGTAAGATGGGAAAAAGAGAACAGACAGTCTGGACAGGTCAAAAGGTTGCATAATATTGACAAGTTATGAAGCCTGCAGGATCTTTTCTGATACTCAATTGAACTTCTAAGCTTTTATAAGAAGCAGAAAATGTAAAGACATTTTCATCCCTGATATTTAGTGTCACTTAATATGAGACTCTTGCTCCAAGCCAAGTATGGTAAGGTTCATCCAAATCTCAGAAAGAGAGAATAAAATTTGATGTCTGTGAGCCCAGAACTTTAATATTAATCACAAAGGCTATATCCTTTTCCCAAACCTGCTGTATTTCACGTCCCTGTCCTTCCCTCTCCCCACCCTCTTCCTTGCTCCATTACTCTTTATTCTCTTCTTGGGGGTGGGTGGCAGAGGGAGAGGTAATTCATGCCGCATCTTCAGACTGTGTGCAGAACGTGTCTCCCTTCAAGGTGAACGACACTAAGTCAAACTCTTCATTTAAGGGGTGAGAATGGGATCAGGAGTCAGGAAAAGAATTATACACACGGATCAGCAGAATCCTGACCAAAATGGACATAGCACAGGCAGATCCCTTGGATGTAGTATTTATTTACTTCCTGGTATAGTTAAGAACTACGTTTTAAGACACGTACAGGATTCTGGACTATAAATGAGAAGGCTCGGGTGATTTTTTTTCATTCACAATTTTATTTCTTTACAGCAATAAAGAAGTGACTGAGTTTCACTGATTTGCCTCAATAAAAATGAAATAAATATATAAGCAGTGATTTTAATTATATTTTATCTTCATGATACATTTGATTTAATTAACATAATGCTACCACTGCTGATAATATTTTATAAATAACTGCTCTTAAGTAGAACTCTGCATTTGACTTCACTCTCTCTAGTGGTCTTATCATCAATCTGCATTACACATGGTTTTGCAACAGGGGACTCACAATATCTTGTAAAAAAATAATACACTCAGTAAAAGGAACTTGCTCAGAGTGCCTATACTTTATTCATAGGTGAATTTCTATTGTCCATTATCATTTATATCTAATATGAACCATTCTACACCGCTTGCCTCTAATCCCCATGCTTGTTAAGGAGCTTAGGAGGAGAATCAGTTGATTTCAAGGCCTTTTGGAGTTCAAGGGCAAAGTGATTATTTCCTTAAAGGAAAAAAAGATCACGGACTCATCACAATTTCCAAAGTTCAGCTCTTTTTGCTTCACTAATTAGAAGCCAGACCAAATGCATATCTAGACGCTTTCATACAAGCTATCAGCCCTTTGCCCTGGGACCAATTACAGAAAAGTATCTTTTACACATTACTCTCTGTGAATATCTAGCGTTCATACAAGCTGTCATGTTTCACCATGAGTCATGCTAAGACCATATAATCACATGGTTGAAGAGCTAATGATATGTTTGTTCTTCTTGGTTTAACTCACAAGCATGACTGCACTTAAATGCCCGTGGCTTATTTGTAGCTTAAACATGAAGGTGTGTAAATATGCATACATGCAAACATGGGTTTTTTTTTTCTGATAAGAGGTGGTGGTGATGGTGAAGGGCACTTATGGGGAAGAGCACTGGGTGTTGTATGGAAAACAAGTTGACAATAAAATATTATGGGGGAAAAAAAGAGGACACTATTGAATCAGTAAATAAGATCATGCCTTTTCATCTGAAGAGTGTATTCCTATGTTTAATTCTGTCCAGAGCAATATTTTTTTTCTTGCAAAATGAGCATATGTATTGAGAGCCTGATTTAGATACCAGCATGAAATTTGTGTATTTTTTACAGAGTTATTAATGCACTGGTTACAGAGATCAATTGCTTAAAATTGCTTCATTTTTCCAATTGTACTAGTATAAGAGTGGGGAAGATGAAAGAGAGAGAGAAAGACAGACAGAGATTTACTTCGAGGAATTGGCTCATGTGGTTATGGAGGCTGAGGAGTTCAAGATGCAACATTGATTGGCAAGCCCGAGACCCAGGAGAGGCAATGGCATAGTCAGGACAGTCTGCTTTTCTTCCTCGATTGTTTAAATGTCAGTTGCATTAAAAAACGTTCTCCTGAAAACATGCAAAATCATGTTTGATCAAATGTCCATGACTCAGTCAAATGGACACTTAAAATTAATCACTGCACTCCAGAGTCTTCATATTTAGGCCTCTGGTAGCCCAATGTAATTTGATATATGGAAGCCCTGGTCCAAAAGCTCTCAGCTCTTGTCAGAGCTTTGAAAATTTGAGACATTTCAAGAAAACAAGAAAGACTCACCCTTAAGAAGGTAGCAATGGCACCATCTGCTCACAGTTGAAAGTCTTTAGAAGGAACATTAAGATGGCTTTTAGAGAGATGACACTTTGAAATTAGGATTTCGATTAAATGCAGTCTGCATATATCAGTAACTCCACTGTTTAGAAACAGCCATCAAATTGTGACGTTACAAGTAACGTTATTAATGTTGAATGGTGAGGAACAAGTCTCACAAAATAATTTTCTGTGTCTTTCTCTGGAGACACCATTTGGCTATAGTTTATAGAGAAAAAAAATTGCTTCCTCTCTTACTCACCATGGGTAGAAAACGATGGTAATCTTTATTTTGTCGACTATTGCACTTACATCCATGAAGCACAGCATATGCCAACTTCCTATTTTTGAAATGGGGAAGAGATTATTAAAGAGAAGATTTAAGGAAAGAGTCATCTTGTCAAGAATTATGTAGCAGTGGTGGGATGGTGGGCTAAGGCTTAGAAGAGGATATTCTGAGAACAAGTATTTGAAAATATTTGTAAACTAGTTACTTTGTAGAGATAATATATGATTGAGGGATTCCTAGGTTCAGCATTAGACTGACCCCCAGGGTAGATTTCATTTATTTGGCTAATCAATAAGGGATCCCTTCCCCTCTTCACATCCCACCCTACATTTTGTATTTAAGTTCAAAGGCCTTTCCAAAGAGAGAAGAAAAATTCTTTAGTCAATGGCACACAAATAAACACCATCCCTTCCTAAAAGTGCCAAATGAGTACTCCAGGTCCATTTACTCCCCTTGTTAATTATGGTCTATGTACGTGTCCACATAATTTTGGGTAATTCACTCTAGAAGAATTTGGCCAGAGTTGCTAAGATTTTCTTAATAGCTGTACTATGTGTCCAATTTCATATAATCAAACATTCCTTGTAAGAATTCCATTCTGGCCTTGATTTTATACAGATGGATCTAAATTCAAGATCTCTCAGTTTTGAATAATAATACACTTCCTAGTTTAGTACATCATAATGGATGGTACTAATTGTTGAGGAATGAGAGATTAGAGATTAGCCTTTCCAGATGCTTACCCACCAAGATATTTACTTGACTGTCTTCTTTCGCTTTCCTTCAGTGTAGTTGCCATTGATTGTATCTTAGAGTAGTTCAGCATCTCTTAAGTTCTTTTGTCCCTTCAAGTCATGCACTCTAGGTTTCATATAATCAGGGAGTTTTTTCTCTCGGTGCTGGAAGGGACCAAGCAACACACAAGTAGTGTGTATTCCTGTAATGGAGATAGATGTGTAAAAAAATATAGTGTAAGACAGAACACAATACTGGTAATTTAAAGACACATGTAGTATTCTATGGAAACAGAGATGACCCAAGAGTAGTGAGGCCTGGGAAGGCTTCCATCAGATGGTTGCATTTACTCTGGGACCCTACAAATGAAAATTCTTTTATGATTGTGGTAAAATACTCATAACATAGAAAGCAGTTGAAGTGCATGGATATGATTCTAATAGTCAGATTAAGACATTGAACTCCAGGCATGGACCAGTAGTACACTACGACAAGAATTTGAAAACACATGAACAGTTTTCATAAATGCCAGGGTGTGGGAAGTTTAGCGAATATTAGAACATGAAAATAGGTAAGTTGGGCCAGAAAATGCTTGATTTTCATATGATATTCTTGGAATTTATTTTGCAAATTATGGGAAAACAGATGGCATTTGGGGAGGATTTGAAGGCATGAAACTATCTCTAAGAAGATAGTCATTGTAAATGAAGGTGGAAATGGAGACAAATGGCAAATAAGGAAACAGAGTCACATGGCAAATGTCCAGATTAAAAAAAAAAAAAAAAGAAGAAGAAACGTGATGAATAAAATAGCAAGGTTGCATGGCCCATTAAATTTAGAAGGTTGGCAATGAAGGAAGACCAGATAAATAAGACCTTAAAATGTTGAGAATTTAGGATATTGGGAGCTTTCATGATTGAAATGTCAAGAAAACCAATGAAAACATAATTTCAAGAATAGAAGTGTTTCAAGATTAATGTGGCAGGCAATATTGGCTCATTCTTCAGAGATTTCAAGTGGGCTGGAGGGTCTCACATACATTAAAAAGCAAAACCAAACCCAAACAGAAAACCTTTCTTCTTTTCCAGTATTATGCATTTGATTGGTCCAGAAGCTTCCCAAATTAAGGTTTTCACTCTGAAAAATGGAAAAATAATACCATTTGGAAGTCCAGAGGAATTCCAGCATAAGAAAGGACATAGTAAGACAAGCCAGGGTAGTCAGCTCAAGAATTAATTACAAGCTTAACCAAGATGACAAATTTTATTTTTCACTCTATAACTTCTTTCAAATGACCCAGTAATTTGGCACTTAAAGAAGCTGCATACACATATATGGTCTCCAAGTTAGAGATGTGGGAATAATAGATAGATTCAGAAACCAATGAAATAAAATATTAATACATATTTTAGGGATGTTTGATCAAGGAGAATACCAAAAAATAGTGCAAACCAATAACCAACACTATATAAAATCTTATTTTATCAAGAAAGACAAACAACAAAAAAACTTAAAGAAACAGAAGATTCTAATAAGATTTCCTAATTTAATGTATGTATGATATAACTGAATATAATATTTCTTAAGCTATTCATTTGCCTCCTAAATGTAAATTAAGTTATGAATTGATTTGTAAGCCAAAATAAAGGCACAGATTGCTTTCATACATACAAAGCAGATGCTTTGAATATCCCTATGTTCCATGTAAACACAGCAGTGTCTGAATTATGAACACCCACTTAAGAATTCCTATTCTTAATTTAAGAATAAATTGCACTTGACACCATAACTCCACCTCTGTGAAATATATGGGAAGGGAAGGTGGTCAATATTGGACATTGTGAGGGAACTGGCACAATTGATTGAAAGTGTTAACTTTCATGCTGCCATTTTTGACAAGTTCTAAGCAAGGACTAGTTCTGGGAGAAGCTCTGGAAAAGCCATATCTCAAGTTGATAAATTGGTGTATATGTTCTTTTTTATGTTTTATTTTTTATTTTTTAACTTTTTATAAAAATTTTAACATTTATTCATTTTTGAGAGACAGAAAGAGACAGAGTATGAGTAGGGGAAGGGCAGGGAGAGAAGGAGACACAGAATCTGAAGCAGGCTCTAAGCTCTGAGCTGTCAATGTGGGGCTCGAACTCATAGGCTGCAAGATCATGGCCTGAGAAGTAGGAAGCTTAACTGACTGAGCCGCCCAGGCACCCCTATTAATTTTTGAGACAGAAAGGGGGAGACAGGGTGCAAGCATAGGAGGAGGAGGAGGACGAGGATGAGGAAAAGGAGGAGGAGGTGAAGGAGGAAAAAGAGAGAGAGAGAGAAATGGAAACACAGAATTCAAAGCAGGCTCCAGGCTCTGAGTTGTCAGCACACGGCCTGACACTGGGTTTGAACTCATGAGCTGAGCCTTGAGATCATGACCTGAGCCAAAGTCAAAGGCTTAACCAAACAAGCCACCCAGGCGCCCCTGGTGGCTCTGTTCTTTTTCCTCACTATGTGGGCCTCAGTGAAGTATAGAAATGCCTCCACAAAGTGACCATGTCCCCCAACCATCACCACCACTAAAACCTAAAAATCTCTTCTGTGATGACCATATCTTGCCATATTTGTGCCTTGGCGGGTTTCCATCTACTTCATAGAGTTTTCTTTAAACCGATTGCTGCAGAAGAGTGAAAAAAGACAAATCCCTGTTTCAAATGGAGTTACAGACTGTTGTGCAGTCTGTAACCTTTACATCTGTCCCTTGATGTGGCCCATTCATTAAACTACAGAATCCATCTTCAGCTGTCCTTGGTGCATGGAGGAACTGACCAGAAGAAAGAGTTAAGTGAGGAAAATATTGTTTTCTAAAAAATATTGTTTATCTATAAAGATAGAATGAGATATAGTTGAAGCGGCCTTGAAATGTAGCTTAAATGAAGTCCACTGAGAAAACTGGGGATGTGGGTAGCTGGGAGCAAAGGGTCCAGAAGAGGAAGGATTATTTAGAGAACAGATGGGTACTCAAATATTATCCAATGACTACAAGAAAAAAGAACCTTAGAATAAAAGGATACAAACATAGTCTTTGAAATAAATTTGAGAAAAAGTTTATTTGTTTATTTATTTATTACTTTCTGTAGAGTTAGTGGCACAGAAAACTAATGTACAATTTTAGGTCTCACACCTTATTCTCAGAGCTTTTCTTTATACTAACATTCAGGTCCCTAGGTAGATTTTCTTGGCTCTCTGGCTATAGGTCACTGAGGTATGGATGCCCAACTGACTTGATCTGACCCCATAAGATTGTTCTCTTAGAAATACGGGCAGAGAAATGCTAGTAAACCTCTGTTAATTGAATGAACAGAGAAGTGATTAATACAGACATGCAGAGATGGTACTGATCACCCATTCATTTGCCTAAGCATTTATGCTATAAAAGAGAAGCAGACATTGAACCAGTTGGGAAGGAAACAACGGTAACATCTCATGGACCCCCAAAAACCAGTTAGTTTGTCTTGGTTCCTAACTTCCCAGGCCTTATTCCAATATGGAAATGAAATATGGTTTCATATCTAACCTTTGATACTGTGGGCTCTTTTAATAAAGTATCTTTTTTCCATTGTATATATTACTTTGAGTGGTTTCTTTTCCTTATAACCAAATAATTCCCAAAATAAAAAAATAAAAGGATATTTATACATTTGTTCAGTATATAATATTTTAGTGTACTATATATGCAATATACAATATTTCAAATCTGTTTTGTAATTAAATACATTTCCCTGAGATGGGCTCACCACGAGTTATGACATTACTCTATAAAATCAACAGGAGCCAAACCATGAAGAAGGTTGAATGCCATTTTTTAGAAGATTTGAAAACCATTTCTAAATGAGGATTAAAAAAAAAAAAACCTTATCTTGCTTGGACATAAACATTTTCCTGACACTTCATTAAGTTTGTATCTTCCAAATAAAAATAATAATCCCAAATGCTCCAAATCTGCAAATTAGAACAATATAATTTTTGTTTTTTTAAATAAATCACTACTTCCCCAACGGAGGGCTCAGATCCATGAAGAAATGCAAAACTCTTTTAACTGGTAGCAGCAAAGTTGAAAATAATTCGTGTTTGACTGGACAGAAAGAGATATTTGAATTGTTAAAGCAGCTAATTAATATGTGTCATAATAGAGAAGGTTTAAGTTAGTATAAATTTCTAACTGGAGTAATGATGAGAAGTTTCCTCTTTTGAAAGGGAAGGACTGAAGGCAGTAGAGTCATCTCTTATTTATTGGGTATTATCGGGAAATAAATACTATTGTTCAGGCTTCTGGTTCAAGTGCACTAGTTAACTTGGTAAAATTTTCCTGCTAATGACAACTAGAAAAGCCAGGTAAAACCTAAAACCTTTCTGCTTAAAGACTCTTCAAATAATCTTAATTCTAGGAATATCATTAAGATTATACCAGAATGCAAGAAGGCCTCAACACCTGTCGAAGGAAAACATATATGATTTTGGAGGAAGATAAAATCATGCAAGCTTGAAATTATTTCAACAGATAATTTTCAAATGGAAGATGAGACAAAAGCATGACCCAGGAGGAATTCAAAACTATGTAAACAAACACAGTAGAAATAGATTATTAGGGGTTTCAAAATTTGGAATCATCAGAAACAGATTTTAAAGCAGCAGCTGTATTTACTTTATTCTATAATTTTAAAAAGAGGATATGAGTATTTTTGAAAGGATCTTAAACTAAAAAACAAAATGAGGAGGAAACAAAGATGAAGAAGATGAAGGCATAGAAGAGGAAGGAGAAGAAGGTGGAAGGGAAGGAGGAGAAAGAAAGAAAGAAAGAAAGAAAGAAAGAAAGAAAGAAAGAAAGAAAGAAAGAAAGAAAGGAAGGAAGGAAGGAAGGAAGGAAGGAAGGAAGGAAGGAAAGGAAAAAGAAAGAAGAAAGGAAAGGAGGGAGGGAAGGAGGAAGGAAGGAAGGAAAGAAGGAAGGAAGAAAGGAAACAAAAGGAAAAAGAAAGGCAGACTAAATTTCAAATGGCTTTGAATTCCATTTCAAATGGCCACTGTTGAATTCCATCAAACTTTTGGAGAAGAAATTACGCCCATCTCACACTCTTTTTTTTTTTTAATATTTAAAATTTTTTTATGTCTTTATTTTATTCTGAAAAAGGGAGAGACAGAGACTGAGTGGTGGAGGGCAGAGAGAGAGGGAGACACAGAATCCAAAGCAGGCTCCAGGCTCTGAGCTGTCAGCACAGAGCCCAATGCAGGACTCAAACCCACGAACTGTGAGATGATGACTTGAGCCCTGAGCCTAAGTCAGATGCTTAACTGACTGAGCCACCCAGGCATCCCATGTTTTACTTATTTTTGAGAGAGAGAGAGTGAGCATGAGTAGGGGAGGGGCAGAGAGAGACAGAAACACAGAATCCGAAGCAGGCTCCAGGCTTTGAGGTGACAGCACAGAGAGCCTGACACGGGGCTCAAGCCCACAGACTGTGAGATCATGACCTGAGCTGAAGCCTGCCACTTAACTGACTGAGCCACCCAGGTGCCCCTCACCCTCTTTTACAGAGGAGGAAAAGAGAAACTTTTTATCCATCTCTTTTTACAGAGAAAAGCATAACTTTAACCTTTACCAAAATCTGATTACAAGAAAGTAAAGTTATAGTACCTAAATGCTAATATTTTAGAAAACTGAATACAACTAAATATAAACATGATAATCTCTGACAACTACTTTGGGTTCATTCAAGTACTCAAGGTAGGTTTAATATTTGAAGCAATCACTGTATTCACATTAATCAAATGAATATGAAAAATTGCATAACTATACCAATGGATGTATACAAAACATGTGGAAACCACTTAAATATGTATTAGTAGTAAACACATCATGGCGTATTAATATAATGGAATATTAGTTAACAATAAAAGTGAATAAACTGTAGCATATACATACAAAATGAGTCCCACAAAGACAATGTTGATGAAAAGAAACCAGACACAAAAGAATAAATACTGTGTGATTCCATTCACATAATGTGGAAGAAAAATGCAACCATCATGTTTAGGATGCATGCATAGGTGGTATAAAGAAACAAGAAGGTGATTATATAAATTCCAAGGTAATAATTACTTTCACAAAGGGCGATAGGAGGTAGTAATTGAGGGGGGGGCCACATCAAGCACGCTGATCATGCTCTATTTCTTGACGTGGGCAGGAATTACATGAATGTTCATTTTGTGATAAGTCACTGAGCCGTAAAACTTTAGTGTGTACAGTTTTCTGCACAATTTTGGATATATTTTATAAAAAGTCTTAACCAATCATATCCCCTTACAAAGGAGAGAAGTAGATTGTAGTATCAAAAGCTTATAACACAAATATGGAAAACTGATAAAGAATCAGTATTCTAAGGGCACCTTGGGTGGTTCAGTTGGTTGAGCATCCAACTCTTGATTTTGGCTCAGGTCAGGATCTCATGGTCATGAGATCAAGTCCCTCAGGGGGATCTGTGTTAAGCATGGAGCCCGCTTAAGATTCTCTCTTTCCCTCCCTCTCTGCCCCTCCCTTGTTAAAAAAAAAGAAAGGAAGAAAGGAAGAAAGAAAGAAAGAAAGAGAACCAACATTCTAGTCACTCATATTAACAAATGCAAAATAGCCCTTTTGACCTTCCTTCTTAATTTATGTCTATCTCAAGTAAAGACGAAATCATTTCAGGAGCATACAAAATATAAAAGCTATAGCCCATATGAAGCGAACTGAACCCCGACCTCAGCCACTGAAAATACACCAAAAGATTTTGCTCAAGTGTAACTTTGAGAATGTGCTTGAAACATGAAACATAAATAAAACCCCAACGGATAACCCGTGAATTACTATAATGAACCAATGAGTTTATCAATTTAATTTAAAAAGCAACACAAAATTACACAGAGCGCATGTTTTTAAATTCTTTTGATGTGCAAATAACTTATCAGGCATTCCATTCACTAGTTAGATCGTCACTTTAGATCCACTAAAACTGAACCGCCTCTCAAGGACAGAAGCCCGGCGCCATTTTACTTCCACAACCAGGAATGTGTCCAGGAATTGATACCTGTTAACAGCGTGCATTTAATTTCAACAAACCAAAGCTGAGCCAAATCTGAGGGAAGAAAGAATACTGGGTCAATGATGAGAGAAGTTGGGAAAGTCACAGTTGAAAAGGGGACTGTAGAAAGAAGGGCCCCTTCTCCGAAAACTTTATGAAGGGAGAAAATGGTTGGCCTCAGGAGGCACGAAACAGACTCAGCTAACAGATGAAACCAACACAAAATCCCACTGTAAACCAAACCTTTCAGAAACATGGAAGCCAGGCTGTACTGTGGCAAGTTAACTTTTAAAAGGTAGGGAGGAGTATTCCAGAGAAGAAGACACAACACAACAGACACGAAGAGTGGTGGAAGGAGAAATCTGAGGAGAATTTCTGGAGGGAGAGAGTGAGATTGACTACAGGGGATAGGGGCACAGAAATAGAAACTGAGGTAGAAAATGATTTTGCCCAAGGGTATGAGCCTAACTCATCACACACACACACACACACACACACACACACACACACACACAGATTTTAATGTCTGGTGTTTTTAAAAAGTGCTGCATTGCAGTCAAAATGGTGTGGGATGAAGGTGGCCATACATGAATGTTAAGACACTGATCAGTGAATGAATTTGACCCTCTTTTTTTGTTTTTCGCTTTGTACCAGGTCAATCAGAATTATAAACGCTGATCTGAGCAACTTTCATCAGCCAGTAGAACTCCCCACTGTCCCAGTTAATGGAAAGATGCTTTAAAATGGCTCCCTGGCAGGGATATGTACAATGATTACAAATGGAGTAGAGGCCGGAACCCCGGAGCAGCGCAGCTCATGGTGTGTAAATGGCCGGCCCTCCAGCAGTCTGTCCCTTCAGCAGAGAGATTAGGGAGGCTCTTGGTCAAGGGGCAGCAGAGGGCACTCCAGGCCACCTCAGGTTAAGTTGTGGTCACTTTATCTCTTGTTGTTGACGCAAAGTCCTGAGGCTGTGGCCCAGGGTTTTCCTGCAGAAATGTGTTTACAAGCAGGTCAAGGACTTGTAGACAGATAACCATTAGCAAAACAACTTTTCTATTGACAACAGAGCAAAGAAAGGTGTGTTTGCAGATGAATTATCACTTGCTTCTTAAAGGAAAAAGAAAGCTCAATCAAATCACTAAATCCCAGCTTTCCTCCCCATGGCTGAGTTTTCTGAGGCTCATAGGAAGAAGGGTTTCTTGCTTTCTCCACGACTACCTTCGCGTCTCAGCAACCACAGATAAATCTGTAAGGGCACTTTTTAGTCTTCAGTAATACCTGCAAATTATGCATTTGGGTCTTAGTAAGATGAAGACGTGATTTTGTGCCAGGGTTAGGAAAAAAAATTCCAGAAAGCCTTTACATCTTTTGAGCAAGTTTTGGTTGCCGTATCTTAGGATTGCCAGGGAAAGTGAATTCTTGGTAAAATCCTACATTTTTGAGGACTGAAGACAGAAGAAGGATGGGCTAACCCAAGCGCCTTGAGGCAAGTGTTGGGAGGGGGAAGCAAAACAAAATCAATCAACAAACAAATACACCGAAAAGACTTAAAGTAAGGTTATCAGCAACAACGGGAATGAAACGCTTAGCTAATGAACATGTTCAAAGCTTTGAACACTGTAGCCTATTTCGGCTTGGAGTGTGAGGTAACTTTTGCATAGAAACGGGAAGGGGGTGGGGGGGAGCCTCTCACGGTGTGTCTACTTTTATGCTAAAGAAGGAAACTCGCATTTTCACTATAGGAGAAAAATCTGAACTTGGGAATCAGCCCATGGGTAAATATGAGCTGTCTCATTAGAAAGATACTTCTCAATTAGTTTTCTTTTTACCCCCCTTTCTTTTGGCTCTCAGCCTTCTTAGGCACACACACACAGACAGTCCTACACTTGCGAAGGGTCAGAAAGGTGCCTGCCGATTTCTCTCCATAGAAGGCCTGACAATGTGGCATGTGCAGTCTCGACAATGACATGCCACTCAAAATCCCTCCCTTCAGATTGTCCCTCCCTTTAAAGGAGACAGCCAACGTGAATGAAACACTCTTTTCCCCCTGGGGACGTCTGACTTGCTTTTATTAACCCAGATACAAAGTGCCACTCAGAGGTCTCACAGTAGAATTCTTTATTCTCTTAACTAGCAATTCATTTGACCCTCAAGAATAGTATTAAAGCCCCATAGTTTTCTATATTTCTTATTTATTTTATGTTCCCACTGCTCCACGAAGCATGCTTATAAAAACTTTGTCATGTACTGTAAAGTCTTCATATTAAAAGGACATTTTAAATGGTTTCATCTTAACATGTTTCTGCCACTCAAATTGGAAAACTTTATGCTAGTTCCTTTCCAAGCTGTTAAAGATTAGCTTGATGTAGATAAGACTATTCCCCAAACTCATTATCTGTCTTCCGAATGCACCTTAAGGACTCCTTAATAAAGTCAAGGTTACGTGAAGAGTATTTTACTGAAAATCAGTGAATGACTATTAATAAATCTGCATTACAGATGAGTTATTTTGTCTCTGTGTCTCATCTTTGCCATGAATGATCCTTCTTTTTTTATTGGGTTTTGAAACAATAAGATTATTTCTTCATTTTCTATCACCCATGAATCAGTAGTAACTGGTTGGAAGCAGCTAGGAAATATTTCCACCAGGGTATAAATAGATGTAGGCCACACGTTCTGCTGGATACGTGACAAAAATATCTTTGACTTCTACATCACCCCAAAATTAAAACTCCATCTCGACAACCCACCGCCTTGCTGCTAGTGGTCGCATATTCAACACACACACAGACACACACGTACACACACACACACACAGTGAATGAGAGTAAGAACATGGAGTATTCCCATCCCATGTTTTCAGACCTGGTAAAACAAAACTCCAGTCCATTTGATTCTTTTCCAGGTGGTTCTCCAGCTCATACAGATCTAAATGCACAATGGAAATACAAATTCAGTAGTTTTCTTGCCATTGTACCTTTTTCTACCCAGATACTATTTTCAAGCATTTAGCTTTCTTTTTAATCTGCATCTTCCCTAGCACGCAGAACAAATATCACATGCTATTTATGCAAAACCGGCCTTTTCTATTTTAGGGTCAGGATTTCTAATCCCTCCACATTCTAGTCCTTTCTTCACTAGACCCAAGATCCTGGGGTTATTTAGAATGTTTATTGAAAATAAAAATAATTCACAATAATCCCTGATTTATCATAAGCCATTCTTGAGGGCCTCTCAGAAGGTAAGACTGATGGTCGGGGAATTTTTACAAATTTGTTTTCACCACATACCACGAAGCTGTGAGCAAATCTTTTCATGCCTGCTGACTAACAAAGAAATGTCTCATTGACTGCTCCTTTCAGAAAAACCTGAGCCATACTTCAACCTTCCCGTTGAAAAAATTCTTATTGGGGGTCTTCCAAGCACTTGGCTCCTCGGGAGTGATTTTTCTCACCTTTCTGGAGTAAGTCAGATTAAAATACAGTGTATGTGAATCATCTATATTTATTGATAATGTTGACTCAAGCCCAAATCGCAATCTACAGACATATAATCATAGTAATAGTGGTGTGGGAGGCAATGACATAATGGAACATTCAGAGGCGCACCATCTTGGCTCCTGGGAATTATATCAAGTGCATAATAATGTTGCTAAAACTGCACCTTCACAGGCGTGAATATATGTAAAGAAATCCTTGTTTCGGGGCCACACCTTCGCAATAGAAAGACTCACCTACTGTTTTGTGCTTTCCTGGTGTCTGTATGTTCCAAATTTGGAGGCCGTGAGCAGCCTTTTTCCTAATGGAACAAGACAAATGTGGTTTCACGGTACAGGGGAAACTGATGGGTAAACTAAGGATTCCTTAAGGGCTCTTCCATTTTGTTCTTCCCCAAGCATTTTGGGATGTTTTGGTTCTGTAGTTGTCCTGAAGGAGGCCAGCCTGGTTTTCTGGCCGTCTTTCTTCCTCTTTTTCCTTTGCGCATGATTCATGGCTGACAGGATGGGGGGGCAGAGGCCAAGGAGGCCTATGGTGAGAGCAGCAGTGCCATGGGGTCTCTGGCTCTTGATGTCAGTCCCTGCAGCGGGGGGTCTCCAGGGGTGTGGATCAGCGCAGGCCACTCCAGATGGTCAGTCACCACACAACTAATCCCGGTGACGTGAGAGGATCCGTTCTGATTGAGAAATTAATAACTCCTAGGGAAAAAAATCGGGTTCAGGGACAGAGGTTGGCAATGAACCTGCAACAGAAAGCCTTTAAAATATTTTTATGTCCTGGTAGAGAGAATCATAAAAGCAGCACATGGAATAAGGAAAATATCAATGACATTTTATACATTTTAAATTAGTCATAATGAGTACTGTATATTTTAACTTCCATTTGCCATCCTTTCCTTGCTATAAATTTTCAGCGTGTTCCTCTGGCTCTGTTTCCCTGAGACACTTGGAGATTGCGTTCAAAAATTCTTTTCTACCAAAATGTACGTAAAAACAAAAATAACTCAAGCGTCATAGATTTGGTCCATGATGTTCTGATTTTATCACTCAGATTTATTAGTCTCTAATTTGAGAGTCCCGGTGGCGGTCCTGTACCAACCCCAAACATAAGTTTTTCCTCTGGACTTTAGGTCTGGCTCTGTGACCTGATTTTAAACTATCTTAACAAGAAGCAGGAAAGCAGAGTGGCCAAGGGAACACACTTCAGATTTAGACATGAATTAAAATCCCAGAGCCGCCATTTGCTAGCCATTTCAATGTCCTACAAAGGAGCATAATAGTAGTTAAAATAAAGGGGAAAAATCACATTTTATATATTTTATTCAACTATTTAACCTGTATGACTCAATATTCTGATATGGACATTATTAATTACAATAGTCTAGTGGGAAATTAAATTAAATTAAATTAAAGTATTTAACAAATATTTGTCCCATGCCATCCATCATTGCCAACAACTAATGACTCATCTTGTCTATACATGCAAACATGCATACTTATATAGAATATATGTATACAAATATAAATGGACACAAATACCATTATACATAATAGTTGTGTGTGTATCTAGATCTATCTAGTTACATATGTGTATTACATATAGTTAGACCAAAATTCTTGACGGTGCCTAAAAATATCCCAAATTAATGCCCCACTATTGGACCTTACACAGGACAGTTGAGGGACTACTGTGGCTTCAAGTACCTCTTAGGTGGCCCAACATCTGAAAAGTTTGATTTTTTTCTATTAATACAGACTGCAGAAGACATACAGTAGGATCACCAATAAGCCATTTGGTGTCTCCTTTTATGATTCAGACATGGCCGTTTCTCTCAGTTATATAGTTCTCTACCTATCTATCTATCCATCCATATATACATATATTCATTTTTATATATATTATGATCACATTACCAGATTCCTACTAATTCAAAATTGTTTCCACCCGATGAATTGTTATTTTTTCTTTTAATGGCCCACTGTACCTCTGTTAATGATTTTGCTTTAAAATCCATCTCATAAGGCACGAGGGTGGCTCAGTCAGTTAAATATCCAACTCTTGATTTTGGCTTGGGTCATGATCTCACAGTTCATGAGCTCAAGCCCTGCATCAGGGTCTGGGCTGACAGTGCAGAGCCTGCTTGGGATTCTCTCTCTCCCTCTCTCTCTACCCCTCCCCTGCTTGCTTGCTCTCTCTCTCTCTCTCTTGCTCTCTCTCTCTCAAAATAAATAAATAAATAAATAAATAAACAAAAAAATAAAGCCTATCTCATTTGATATTGATGAAGCAAACAGCTTTCTTTTTGTGTTTACCTGCTACACACACACACACACACACACTCACACACACACACACACACACACACACACACATCCTGCTTTTTACTTTCCTGTGCCCCTGGAGGAAGAAGGGATTCTTCCTATAAAAAGCATAAGTAAATTTGATTTTGTTTTCAAATTTGCCATTTCTGTCTTTTGATTTCAAAGTCAGTTTATTTATATCTATATTGAAATTACTGATGCATTTGGATCAATTTCAACTACATACTTATTCTCTCCCTAGTGTTCTCTGACATCACACTTGACTTCTCCAGTTTCTTCAGTTATGCTGCTTAATGTACTTTTTTACATGGAAACACACTTACTTTTACTTGAGATAATATTTACTTTCAGTACAATGCACAGTACTTAAATGGGAGTTTTTCAATTGTGTATACCCCTGTGACCACCCCCCAAAATGAAATATAGAACATTTCTATCACTTCAGGAAGTTCTCTTGTGCCATATTCCAGTTAATTTCTAAACTCCATAGATAAAAAGTGTTCAAAATGTTATCATCAGAGTTTGGTACAGACTCATCTAAAGCTTCATATTAATGGCTTCCTGAAACTTCTTTTTCAGTCTGACTTCTTCTGGGCAACACATTATTTATATGTTTTATCCAAGTTGTGGTATGTTTCAGTATTTCAATCCTTTTTATTACTTAGAATTCCACTGTATGAAATTGAACGTATATACACCTATTTCCATTTTCATGGACTGCTGATGGTTTTCCATTTTTTAGCTATTATAAATAAGATTGGCATGAACACTCTTAGATAAGTCTTTGTGCTGACATATTTTATTTTCTTTGAGAAATACCTAGAGTTGGATTGGAATGGATGGGTAGGTGGGGGGTGTAAATGAATGTTTTACTTCATAGGAAACTGCCTGACAGTTGTTCAAAGTGGCTGTCCCATGGTAAAGTCCAACAGCAACATAGAAGAATTCCAATTGATCTGCATAGTTGCTTAATATCTCATGCTCTTAGTTTTTACATTAATCATTCTAGTGGGTTAAAAAATGACGTCTCACTGTGTTTTTACTTTATATTTGTCTGATGACTAAATATACTGAGTACCTTCTAATGTCTACTGCCATTTTAATATCTTCTTTGCTGAAGTATCTGTTAAAGGCCTTTTCTCATTTTTAATTGAGTTTTTTGTCTATTTATAATTGACTTGTAGAAGTTCTAGAAAAGTTCTGAATGCAGATCGTGGTCAGGTATATGGTACAGCATACATCTCCAGCTTACAAAGGGGCCTTTTAAGGAGGAGGTAATTTTGAAAAAATTATCGATTATTGATTATTATGGTTAGTTCTTTTTGGGTCTGTATAAGAAAACATTTCTTATCCCAAGGTTGTGAATATAACCTGTATTTTCTTCTGAAAGTTTTATGGTTTGAAGTTCACATTTTGGCCTTATCTCAAGTTGATTTTTGTGTATGCAATTAGATGGGGATGGTAATCAATTTTTCCCCCATGTATTTCCAGTTGCTCTAGGAGTATTTGTTTAAAAGATTTCTCCTTACCCCATGGAGATTGATCAAAAATGTCAAAAATCCATTTTATTTATATATTCATATGAATATATATGTATACATATATATATGAATTTAATTATGGGTATCTCACTGAGTTTCAGTTACTTATGTGTCCATCCTTAAGTCAAATCCACAGGGGCACCTGGGTGGCTCAGGCAGGTGATCATGAGGTCATGATCTCATAGTTCATGGGATCGAGCCTTGCATCAGGATCTGTGCTGACAGTGAGGAGCCTGCTTTGGATTTTCTCTCTCCCTGTCCCCCTGCTCCTCCTATGCTTGTGTTTCTCTCTCTCTCTCTCTCTCTCTCTCTCTCTCTCAAAGTAAATAAATAAACATTAAAAAGAAGACAAAACCATAATACACTGATTTCTGTAGCTTTATAAATTTGTATATTAGGTAGTACAGTTCCTCAACCTTTATCTCCTTTTACAAAATTGTTTGGACTACCTAGATCCTTTAAGTGTATGTATTTTTGAATAAGCTTGCCAATTTCTACAAATCAGTCTTCCAGGACTTTGACTGGGGTCCTGTTAAATCTACAGATCAGTTTAGAGATAATTGATATCAATATTATTAATCTTTTCAAATAACTAGTATTTGACTTTTAGTTTTCTGTATAATTGTTTTCCATATCATTGATTTTCTGCTCTTATTTTGATTATTTTTTTCCTTTACCTTGGGTTTAATTTTGTTTTCTTTTTTTTTTCCAGTTTCTTAATGAGGAAGCTTACATAATTGACTTTACATCTTTAATTTGTAATAAACACATTTAAAGTTATTCAGTTTAGAGGCACCTAGCTGACTCTTGATCTCAAGGTTGTGAGTTTAAGCCTCACATTGGAGGTAGGGATTACTTAAAAAAAACCTTTGATTGAAATAAAGATATATATTTTCCTCTAAGAACTACTTTTACTGCAATCAACAAATTTTTAATATAGTGTGTTTTCATTATTGTTCAATCCAAAATATTTTTTTTAATTTTTCTTGTGTGTTTTTCTCGGATTCATGGATTATGTAAAAGTGCATTGATAAATTTCCAAACACTTACGGATTTTTTTTCAAATATCCTACCACTATTAATGTCTACATCAACACCATTGTGGTCAAACATCATAAACTGAGTGATGTCAAGCCTTCAATATGTATTAAACATATTTTAGTACTCAGTCAATAGTTTTTATAAGTGTTCCACATGTATCTCATAGACATAACATTCAATAAGTGTTAGCTAGATCATATTGGTTGATACTGTCTTTCACATCATCTGCATGTTTATTGCAATTTCTTTTGGTCTGCCTGTTTTCTCAAATACTGGATGAAGAAGGATTTTAATTTTTTTAATGATTTTTTAAATTTATTTTTGAGAGACCGAGAGAGACAGCATGAGCAGAGGAGGGTCAGAGAGAGAGGGAGATACAGAATCTGAAGCAGACTCCACACTCTGAGCTAGCTGTCAGCACAGAGCCCAATGTGGGGCTCAAACCCACAAACTGTGAGATCATGACCTGAGCCAAAGTCTGTCCTTAACTGACTGAACCACCCAGAAACCCCTTACTGTTTTTGCTCTAAACATACGTAAGTTATTTAAATCTATATGCATATGTAAAATGAAGGTTCTACCAAAAACAAGCCTTTGATGTTTATATGTTTATCTAGAGATTCACCCTTTCTGAAATCCTTCAATCATTCCTGAAGAAGATCTTGAGTTCCATCTGCCGCTACAAATTTCCTTTAGCTAAAAGAGCTTATTTTAGCATATATCATAAAGTGTTGAATTATATATATTTCAATTGCTTGAGATTTAATTTCAGCTGAAAAATATTAAAATTCCTTTTGGGGAAAATTTTTGAGTGTGGAATTAAAAATATAGTATAGGTCGCTAACTTTTTCTTTTACCTCCTTATGTGAAAACTCAGAAGGAAATGTTCCATTTCATCATCAGTTAGAACAATGAATATTTGCTAATGATGTTTCAGATACCAGGGTAAATGCCCACCTTGCAGGATTTTGGGAATCACTCTGGCATTGGGAGAGTACCTAACTCCTTGGTGGCAAGCACCTAGATTTTCCTGGGGTCTCAGCTACGCGGAACAGATATCAAGTGTGTCAGAGTATGACTGGCTAATTATTGGTTTATGCCCAGCAGAGGCATATTTACATAAGAACTAGAGGATTCCTGAGAAATAATTACTAGAAGAAACTAGGCACAAACATCATTAGCCAATAAGAAAACTGATTCCTTCAATCTCTCCAGGAGGGGGGATGATAACTGATTCACTGATTTTCTTTTTCATATAAATACATATTGGAAAATCTCTAGGGAAGTTTGTAAGAAATTTAGCAGTATGTGCTGATAACAGTATTCTTGTGAATGTGATACTTGTATTTATGAGATATTTGGATTATTTAAAAATAAAGACAAAAGCCCTAAAGAAAAGATTGTTGGATTTGGGCTGAATCTAAATGTAAACTTTTAGGTTCTAACTAAAACATTGAAATTAGCTAAAAGGCAAATGATCAACTTGTGGATATTCAAAACAAAAAAAATTAATAACCATCATATATAAAAAGTTCTGGAAGAGAATG
>PISW01010897.1:0-45386 GCA_004023785.1 Mungos mungo
AGCCCAGGAAGTAGTACATGGGCCTGTGCAGGGACGGGCTGCGCCACACGGTGAGCACGATGGCCAGGTTCTCGGCCAGGACGAGCAGGTAGGTGAGCAGGAAGAGGAGGAAGAGCAGGGGCTGCAGCCCAGCGGCCGTGGGGAAGCCCAGCAGCACGAACTCGCCGACCTTGCTGACGTTCTGGCCCCTCATGCCCGCCCGCGTGCGGGGAGCCCGGGCCTGCAAGACACCAGGGTCCCGGGTGAGGGGCCGTGGGGCCCCGGGGGCAGGCAGAGCTCTCCCTGCAGGACGGTCCGCCCTGAGAGTGGACACCGGCCCCGAGAGCAGCTAGGGGAGCAGAAACTGCCTCCAAGTGAAGCCTGTGCCGTCAGGGGGGTCCTGGCGTCCTTGGGGCTGGTCACACTAATGCCCGCCTACGTCCTCCCCAATATCCCACGTGGGTGTCGTTTTCTTCCATCCTGGAGTTCTCCAAAGACTCAGATCACAATCAGGGAACCCACAGCTCTTTGCAGCCAGGGTCACGCTCGGGTCGCCTGCTCTTCTGTCCCTCGCGTCGCACCCTCATTCTAAACCGGTAGATATTGAACCTTCTGCCAGTTTCAGTGTTGATTTTGTGAGTGGAAGGGACCCCCGGCAGGGTCATGGGTGGTGGGACCCCGGCAGGGTCATGGGCTGTGGGATATGGTGCCCCAGGTTAGCCAGACCCCCGAGCCAGGCACGCCCGCAGGGCCGGGGGTCAGCGGGAGCAACGGCAGCCTCCCAGGCTGAGAGGGAAAGGCATCACGTGTCTATCTCTGTGCAATCTCTAACCCCCCGAAAAGTTGTCAAGGAAGTAAGAAGATAACAACCCATAACATCAAAACATCAAAAGGGCCAGGAAGGGAGTATCAGCAAGGGAAAGATCTCTGCTCAAATCTGGAAGGAAGAAAGCAGATGGAAGAAAGTAGCTGGGGCAGCAAGAGTGTAGGAATCTAGAATGTTCTCAAGGGCCTGGGTCTTCCCAGCACGTGACAGGTATGGTGGGAGGAGGTAGAGGCGGTGGACACAGGGCTCCTGCACGCAGTCGGCTTCCAGAACAGTCCAGTGGCTGCCCTGCACGGCTCTCCCCGTCCTATGTGTGGGCCCCAGGAGCCGCCCTGACGGTCTTCCCCTCGTCACCCTCATCACGGACCAAGTGTTTCAATATGAAATGCACCCCATCATCTTCACCAAGGCCCTAGGGAAACAAGGCTGACATCTCCATGTTCAGATGAAGTCGGACCCGAAGCGAAATGCTCCCCGGCTTACCCAGCACCCAGGCAGAGCCTGCACACAAGCCGGGGGCCTCCACCCCCCACCCCCGCCGGCCGCCGCCCCTCCCCCCAGAGGGCAGTGAGACAGAGAACAAAGCCATCTGGTTGTAGGTCAGAACCCCAGAATTGTTAAGAACGAAGACAGAGCTGCCTTCTGACGACCCTCATAGTTCAACGAACAGAGATCACAAAATGAGAAGTATTTTTTCGGAAGGAAATGGCGGACAATGCCCTTTAAGGAAGACACGCGGATTACATGAGCTTTGTCACGTCTGTGCTCGGAACACTGCGTGGGCGTGGACAAGAAGGACCCAGCGCCGCAGGTGTGGAGTGGCTCCGACACACGCGGCCACACTCTCTAGACCTTGTCGGCGGCACGTACGGTGCGCCTCCGCTGGCCTCGTAAGGGCGCCCGTGCGGGCAGCGTGCGTGGTGGTCACGCGCGGTCCGGGTGGGCCTGCTGCCCCGGGGGAGAGGCAGGTGGCCGGTCACAGTGCCGGAGGGACACAGTGTAGGCTTTTGCTACCTTTTTTGTTTCGTTTCATGTAAATGTATTATTTGTTCAAAACAGTGATCCATTACTTACTTTTAAATTCTCAAATTCTCCTTTAAAAAGAAAATGTTACGGGCGGGATGAAACATTCCGCAAGCAGGATTTTCCCTGCGCCACACTTCCACATCCACGTAGGAAACCCACGGACCGCACAGGTCGCTGGGAGCGACACGTGCCCAACAAGGGGCCATGCGCCTCTAACATGGCAAAGCCCTCAAATACGGTATCGCACTGCTGCACGATGAAGAGAAGGAGGTTGAGTGAGAAACCACAGAATCACAACAAAAGCAACTGTCCTCTCAAAATAATAGAGTAATTGAAACACAGAAAAGGAGACCTGGAGATAAATGGAAATACGGCTGACCCTTGAACAGCGTGGGGTGAGGGGCGCTGACGTCTGTGCAGCAGAAAACCCACATTATAACCTCTGACTCCCCAAAAGCCTCACTGTTGATAGACCCCTGGTGACTGGGAGCCTTACCACGAACGGGAAGAGTCAATGAGCACATGTTTTTCATGTCGTAGGTATTAATACTGTTCCCTACAATAAAATCAGCTGTTATTAAGAAAATCGTTAGGAAGAGAAAACACATTTACAGAACTGTACCGTATTTATGGGGAAAAAAGTCCACATACCAGTGGACCAGTGCAGTTCAAACTCGTGTTGTTCCAAGTTCAGCTGTGCACTAACGGCCTCTGTTGGGGCACGGAGAAGAAGGTAAATTATTAAGAATCCGAACGACTAATATAAATTTAACTGATCTTTAGAGAAAAATGCATAAGAAATTCCAGGTCAGGGCCTGGCTTGCAGTGAGCACTTTATAAATGGTGGTAGTGACGTGCCCAGGAGCTGAATTAATGAACTACAATAAATCAGCTTTCCCGTCCGTATACTGATTAAACACAAACATAAACCATAATGGAGTGCGGATGGAACTGTGTACAGGGGCCCCCAGCCTCCACACACACTCTCGGTGCCTGGGGTGCCCCCAGTCCACGCCCAGTTCCGCCTGCTCCTGCGCTGGGGCCCAGGACCCACATGGCCCTCATGGCAGCACCCCCCCTTCCCCCACTGCTGGTGTCCCCCTGTCCTGGTCTCTGCCAACTGCACTTCCCAAGGCAGGAGCTGCCCCCTTGCTCACCAGTGGCCCGGTGAGAAACACGATTTTGGAACCTGAAGCGGGGGTTCCTGAACCTTAGGGGAGCGGACAGAGTTGGGGAGCCCGGGACAGAGAAGAGAGGCGCCAGTAACGCGGCTCCGCCAGGATGCCGAGGAGAGACTGCTCCCTGTCCCCTCTCCTCCGGCCCTCAAATCCCAGAGTCGTTTCTTAGGAAATTCAGAAATAGAGAAACCCGGACAAGGTAGGAAGCTGGGGAGGATGGCGGCCATGCGCCTGGCGTCTGAGGGTGTCGCCAGACTCGCCGTGGAAGAGAAGGGAGGGCTGCGGAGTCCGCTGGTGCACCTGCCCAGCGCTGCGGCCAGGGCGCCATGGCGGCAAAGTGGCCGCAGTCTCTGCCTATGGACCGGGTCGGCGAGCAACACAACTCGTGGAGGGCCCTTCCAGGGGTGCGGAGGCTGGCTGGGGGCACAGGACCTTGTAGCAGGGTGGGGGGCCAGCAACCCCAGGCACAGGGTAGGCCAGTTTTGGAAATTAAAGGAAAAAGAATCCTAAAAGCATCTAGACAGAATAAAATAAGTTTTATAAAATGGAAGATCAGCAGAGTAGCTTTACTTTTCCCCAAGTTGTTGGAGCCCAGAACACAAGGGAGAAACCCGGACACAGGCCGGGACAGCGGGTCGACCGGCAGAGGGAGGGAGGGAGGGTGTGGGCGCCCAGACCACCGCACCAGACGTTCTCCACGCAAACCAGCTCTGAACGTGGGGCTGACCAGCCCTTCCTCCAAATAAAATGCAGAGGTCACAGCCGTCCATCTAGAAGTGGCGATCCCACCACAGCTTCCCGCGCACAGACTCGGAAGGGGAAGGAGAGCCAACGCCCCGCACAGCCGGTCCACCAGCGGCTGGTCAGCGCAGCTCCGGAACCAGATGCGAGGGTCAGTCCTTGTGGCTCGAAAAGACACATGTGATGCAGAATACGAACCGTGGTTCCATGGAAAAGAGAGGCAGAACCTGGGTTTACACACATCGGGGAAAACCCAAGAGAGGCCCTGATTATACTGAGGAAAAACTGTGTTATTTGCCTCATTTCTCAGAGCAGCGCACCAAGTGGGCATGTCTCCTTCTTGGAGGTTATGATTAGACGTCAAGGAAACACCAAGAAAGCGTATAAATACAGTGTGACAGTGACAGGAAGAAAATGCATCAGTTGTGACAATAAACGTAAAGAGGATAAAATTTGGCAAAAGGACAGGGCTCTCAGCACGTGAGAAAGGGATCGGTACGTGCACCCTGCAGAATGAAACACCCGGAAGGTTGAAGTTAAGGCGTCGCTCAGGAACGTCAAACAAACGAGGGGGAGGCATGATTTCAGACTTAATACCTGATCAGGTAACATTCCAGACCTCAGATGAGCAGTCTTATTTATGGCCCTTCTGGTGCACAGTATGACCTCTGCACAGAGTCAGCAGTGGGGTGGCCAGAGGGAGGGAGGCAGCAGACCCGGCCCGGCCAGAGTGAGTGAGGCAGTGAGTGTTAGAATAACACGAGCCGCGGGCTGATCTGAGGGCTATTGATTCAGCACCTTGGACAAAGGGAAGGGCTGGGGCGCCCAGGGGGCTCAGTCGGTGAAGCGTCCAACTTCAGCTCAGGTCAGGATCCCGCAGTTCATGGGTTCGAGCCCCGCGTCGGGCTCTGCACTGACAGTTCAGAGCCTGGAATCTGCTTCAGATTCCGTGTCTCTGTGTCTCTCTGCCTCTTCCCTGCTCTCACTCTGTCTCTCTCTCTCAAAATAAATAACATTAAAAAAAAAAGAAAAGAAAAGAAAAGAAAAAGGGAAGTGCCCACAGAGAATTTGGAAAAAATGACCTGTAATCTCATTAAAAATTCATGATATCTTCAAAGCAGACATAGATTTCCTGATTTCTTAAAAGCGATGGAACAAAAAATTGAGATTTGACTAAACGCAGCTCCTAACTGTGCGGCAAAGAAGAGAGCACTCCGCTGACTCACCCCTACGTCAGTGAGGAAATCAGAGCCGCTGTCACGGACCGTGCCGAAAACAATGTCGCCGACACTGCCCCCGTCCAACTGGGCCAGGCTCTACTTGTGGGCGATTTTGTACCCCCAAATGCTGTTACTTTTTAGTTGGAAAGAAGGGGGAAAATAAATAGTATTCAATTCAAAAAGTAGGAAAATGTATTAAGCCAATCTGAGGACATGCAGAAGAAAGAAAAGGAAAAGGGAAAAAAACCTATTTTAATTAGAAAAAAGCATAGAATTGATCAATAGAGGCAAGAACTGGCTGGGAGGTGGCCTCAGAGTGGGGGACAGTGACACAGACAAACCCTGGCTAGCCTGACAAATGGGAAAACAGGGGACATACAGGCACCATTTTAACGACACAAGAAAGGACGCCCACGGTCAGAGGAGCCTCACGCTGCCAGAGGACAGTCGGCAGCGTCCCTGAGACACCTGCCGGGTGACGCGTGCGGTGGCCCCTGCAGCTCCGCTTTACCCACGAGCTTTCCGGGCCCTGCAGACAGCTGTGCCCTAGTGACGGTCCGAGTCTGGAGCGGAGCGGCGACTTTCTGAGGGAACCGAGGCAGAGACCTCAGCGGCATCGCGGTAGAGATTCGGGAGTCGCTGGAGTCCTTTCAGAGGAAGCCACCAGGCCCAGAGGCTCCTTCGCCGCCCGGATCTCCAGTTCTGCCGGGAGCCGGGCTTCCCCGTGTTCTGTAAGCGATTATAGGATGGGGGGGGGGTGCAACCCAGGCCCCCTGTGGAGTAGAAGATTCCCGACGCCACGAACACCCGGGAAGCACTGCAGAAAAGGAAAGCCACGTGCCCACAATCTACCTTGTTTTGTTTTTACTAGAGTTAAAAAATTCCAACGCACTGCCAGCAAACGGGGCCCAGCAATGTATGAACAAGGCCCATGCCGCCCCCAAGCGTGGTTTCTCTCCTGGGGGCCCGGAGCGCTCACGGGCCCCAAATCTATTCCCGTGATCGCAGCCACAGCCCAGCCGCCGCTGAAAAGCGCTGATGGAGACCTATTCCACTTTTTATACATTCGTCACCGCAGAGCAGGGATTTGATTTAATGTGACACATAATCCCCGTCTCAGCCTACAGCCTCCCTGCAGCCACACACGGGCGCCACTCGGCTCCCCCGGAGGCCCATCCGGAGGGAGTCGGGGCCTCACGAAAACCGCCACAGCGGAACAACATGCGGCCACCCGCTAGGCAAAGAGGCAAAGGCACAGACAAAACTGTCAGTGGTGCACATGACGTGGGACAAAACCCAGGCCTTTATAACAGTGGACCACGGGGTTTCAAAGCGGCTCATAGACACGCAGTGGGCCTGTAACCCAGCGATGACGAGCAGGGACGTCCCATGACGAAAAACCGTAACAGCGCCAGGACACCAGTGTCTCCAAACGGATTTCAAAATCTCAGCCAATTATCACTGAAATCTCACCAAATCTTATTTTTCTTAAGACAGGACAAAATAATCCTTTAAATCATCTGCAAGTAGGAACAGACGGGAAGAGCCGTGAAAATTCAGAAAAAAAAAAAAGAAAGGAGATGAGTGAAGAGGACCTGCTTTTCTGGACACCATGTTGTGGGGACGCGATAGCAAATAAAGGTGCTGCTCTAATAAAATGAATATTAGACCAAGGACCTCCGCCCCCAAAGCCAGTGGAGCAGCGCGGAGACAAACAGAAACGCTAAACCACAACCGAGGACGTTGGCAATGTCCTTAGCCAGGGAAGGGCGGACGGCTTGACACGAAATGCCACGGTCGTGGGTTACGTGTCTTCTCCCTGTTTCGACGGAAACCGGATTTCCGGGGGACGCAACGCCCAGGCTCCCTCCCGGGGACACGTGGGCCACCAACGCTCAGAGGTGGCCCGCCAAGAACAACTCAGGGAAAGATTATTATTGGGGTTTTAAAGATAAATGGGGGCAGAGGTTTCCGCGGGGCACAGGGAGGATCTGGATAAAGTCTGCACACCCGCGAGCCCATCCCGGATGCCCTGCGTTACCGTGTTTCCACTTTACCCTTTGCTTCCCCTTAGGGGAATTCCTGACGGCTTTCACTGTGCTCATCCTGTAGGAAAACCGGAACGTAGGGGCACAGAATTCGGGAAGATCGGGGGCAATATGGCCTCACCCTGCTGCGTGCCCACAGCAGGCAGGACCCTCTGGCCTGTGCAGGAGCCCCTGCCCCCTCCGTTGCTGATGCAGGGGTGTGGCCTTGATGGTAAGGATGCTGGATGCTGCTCTGGGCGATCCCTCTCGCCCTCCTCCTGGGCCCCTTCCCTCCTTTGCGTTGGCTCTGCTGGGACTTTGTGTCTTACAGGAAAAAAGAAGTCTCGTCTTTTACATAAATGCCCACCTCCAGCCGTGGTCTGCTTCTTGCCTCCCTCCCCCCATCCCCGGCTTCTGTCCCCACGCACCCTGGCCTGCCCGTCCTGCAGACGCCTGGGACCCGCCTGCCGCCGGTTTCCGTGCTCCACTCCCCGAATCTTCTGCACTTGGCAGTGTGGCCCCAGCCTTGTTTTCTCACTGTCCACGCTCAGAGCAAACACCCACCCCACGTCTCCAAGGGTCACGTCCGCCTGACGCCCCCCAGCCCTCCCTTGTCTGATTGCTGACTCCACTCGGGCATCCAGCCAGCCACAGGCCACCTGCACTGGCCAGGCGTTCACACCCTTGTTGGGTTTTTCCTCTCAGGAAACGGCACCTCAGTCTACCCCAGTGTCCAGGCCAGAACCCAGGCTTCTGCTCCGCCCCCCTCGCCCCCTTCCCCGCCCCCACGGCTAAGCAGGCTGAGTCCCGCACACTGCACATCCGGCATGTCTCCAGAGCGGTTCCCTCGGTTCCCTGGTCTCCAGCTGCGGCTTCCTCCAGCCCCGATTCCCGTCCAGGCTGCGTCTCCCCAGCCTGAGCTACTGTCACTGCCGCTGACCAGTCTGCGGTCCGCATGGCAGAGAAGGGCACGCAGAGCCTGTCCTGCCACACCCCGGGCAAGCCTGTGCTGAGCCGCAGGGTCCTGCCTGGGGAGCCGCCGCTGGCCTCCAGAGCGGCCTGCTGACCAAGTGCCCTGCCGTCCAGTCCCCGGGCAGGACCCAGCCCAATGCCAGCTCCTCCTGAGGGGCTCCCTCGAGCCCCAGCCTGGCGGCCAGTTGCCCAGAATCCCAGGGTGTCCTCCAGGCATCTGCCTTCCTCAGGGTTTGGGTGAGGAGGGAAGGGCACTGCCTCGGAAAGAGAGGAGGACCAGGAGCTGGCTTCGGCTGGGCCGGATGTGAGCGGCTGTGGGGCAGCCCCCGCGGGCCTCCCGGGCCGCCAGCGGTGCCTGAACCCGGAGGGGCCCGGGACGCGGCGACCAGGCCGCCATTCATTCATCCGTCCTGTAGCTCCTGACCGCCTGCTGTGGGATTGGCCCTGTTTCAAGGCAACTGGGCGAGATCTGGGGGGAAGCAGCCTGACCGCCGCCTTTGTGAAGGTGGAGAAGACTGACAGTCGTGCTTGCCTGAGAGGTGATGACTTAGCATGCAGGAGCGCAAGGCCAGCGTGCTGGTGGCCTGAGTGGGGGCCCTGAGCCGAGACCCTGCTGCGGAGCCTGGAGGGAGGTGGCCCTGAGCAGCGACCCTGGGGCGGAGCCTGGAGGGAGGTGGTCCTGAGCAGCCACCCTGGGGCGGAGCCTGGAGGGAGGTGGCCCTGAGCAGCGACCCTGGGGCAGAGCCTGGAGGGAGGTGGCATCAGCCACACAGCAGTCCTGGGGTCACAGTGGGCGTGTCTGGAGCACAGGGAGGGCGGCCTGGGACGTGCACAGAGCATGAATCTAAGCACCAGCCTTTCAACAAGGGACCTTCGGAAGGTGGTTTGGGGCAGGTCACGGCAGCCTGCCCAGGCCCCCAGGCACGAGCCCGCGGGGCAGAGGGAGCAGACGGAAGGTCTGGGGCTTCGAGACGGGAAGGTGCCCCCACCCCTTTCCATGCTCCTCCCCAAATCCCAGAGCTGCAGAGTCACGCCCTGAGTGATGAGTCGGGTGGGGGGCTCTGTCCAGCTGCTGGTTCAGGGTAGAGTCTGTCCTGGACTGGAGCTTGGCCCCGGCCTTCACGTCACCCCGCGCCACCTCCCCTGACCCTTAGCCCACCTGGCGGCAGAGCGTTTACGGACGCAGCTCGCGGAGTCTGCTCGCACCCTGTCGCTCTTCTTGCGGCTCCCAAGCTTCCCAATTTTAGGGCGAATATGTGGCCATTTCTGGCCTCATCAAAGACAGGGGTAAGCGGAGGCCTGAAGAGTGAGAGGTGGACGTGGGGGCAGTGCAGGGGAGAGTGAGCAGGGCAGGCGAGGGGCAGGAGGGCGGGTGAGCAGGGCAATCCGCTGTAGCTGGGGCCCCCCGGTACCCCAACCAGGGGCAAAGGCAGAGGCGAGGAGGTGCTCTGGAGGAGCCCCAGCCACCGCCCTCCTCTCCCCTGGCCAGGCCCCCTGCACCGGCTTTTCTGGGAGCTGGTTTTGTTGACACCCCACAGAAGAAGTGGCCCCTTCTGAAATGTGCCTTCATGACCGCCCTCAGCAGACACGGGTTCCTTTCAAGGACACAGGGACAGAGGGGGACAGACGGGGCGGGCTGAGCGGCAGGAGGGCAGAGAGCTGGCCGCACCGGTGTGCTGCGTCCTCGTGGGGCTGAGAGTGTGGACCGGGCAGACCCGGGGGGTGTCTCCTGACCCTGGAGCAGCAAACGGGCACCTGTGGGGGAGGGGCGGGCAGAGCAGCCGGTGGACACAGCAGAGCGTGGCCCTCGGTGAGGGATTCTGAGCTCAGGGGGAGACGGGGACACTGCAGAGGCAGGTGAGGGCGGGTGTGGAGCATGGGCACACAGGGCGCTGCGGGAGGAAGCCCCCAAACCTCCCTCTCAGGGGCTGGGGCCGGGGAGCGGCTCAGCCCCGGCCGCCCTCCAGCTGCCGCCCTGGAGGGACCAGGCCCAGAGGCCCCTCCGACCTCCAGCTCACTGAGAGGAGGGCTGTCACGGGGACCTACCTGGGACAGCTGCCACGTCACTGGCCTCCCGGCTCACTGACACCCGGAGTGACGCCTGGCCAGCCCCGAGTGACTGCTGGTATAAAGGAGGTGCCAGGGTGAAGAGGCTGTTGGCTCCCTTCCCCACGATGCACAGATGTGGGGACCCCAGGGCCCAATTACCCCGCATGGAGACGTGACTGCCCCACACTGCCAATTAGCACAAAATCTCCTGTCCGTGGGCCTCTGGGCCCCGCTGACGGCATCTGGCTGAGGGACAGAGCCCTGTCCGGCACCGCCCCCCCATGCGCTGTCCAGGGTCCTGGCCTCTCAACCAAACATCCTCTCCTGTCCACTCCGTCTCTGGCCACACCGCACTGTCCCCACCAGGACCTCTGGTACCCCTCCCTTCAGGGCTGTGGAGGGGTGCAGGCCCTGCTGGGGGACAGAGGACTTTTCTGGATCCGGTGACCTTGGCCTGGTCCAGGGAGAGGGACTCTGGGATACGCTGCAGCCTTATTATTCACCTTACTGTTCACAAGGGGAGAGGGAAATTCAAGTTTCTCACCTAAGATAAGAACTTCTCCCACAAATCCAATCAACCCAAATAGCACTGATCAGTCTAAGCCCAAAGAGGTCTGTCTGGTCAATGTTTCCCAAGGCGGCAGAAGACACGGCTGTACCTGGAGGGTCACTGGCTCAGGCACAGGGGAGGACACAGGTGACATCTGTCTTCTTATAAATAAGACCACCAACACGCTTCCTCCTCTCCAGAGCCGCCAGCAGAAAGAGCAAAGGACGGGGCGCCTGGGTGGCTCAGTGGTTAAGATCTGACTCCAACTCGGGTCATGATCTTGAAGTTTGTGGGTTCGAGTCCCACATTGGGCTCGGTGCTGACAGTGTGGAGCTTGCTTGGGATCCTCTCCCTCTCTCTCTGCCCCTCCCCTGCTCGCTTTCTCTGTCTCTCTCTCTCTCAAAAATAAACAAAAAGGAAAGAAAGAAAGTAAAAAAGAAAGAAAGAGAGAAAGGAAGGAAGGAAGAGGGAAGGATGGCCATTTACAAAATGGCAGACGAGCAGACACTTCATCCCAGAGGAGAAAAGGGTGGGGAACAAGGAGTTGGAAAATGTGCACCGCTAGTGCCAGGGAAACCCAGATCAAATCCACGCAGACATGCCGTGCACACCATCAGAATGGCTAAAATAAAACAGAGCCACACCCAGTGCTGGGGGCGTGCAGCCAACAGGCCCCGCCCCCTGTTGGCGTGGGCTGGAGACGGTCCCGTCCGCCGGGGGACAGCTTAGCGTCTTCTTACGATGTTATCGGGTTCAGTGTCAACAGCGACGTGCACACGTTGACAGCAGCTGTGCTCACAGTCGCCGAGAGCTGGAAATGACCCAGACGCCCTTCAACAAGTAAACGGATAAGCGAACGGCGGTGCGTCCGTGGCCTGGAATCGGACTCCGCAATACGGTGTGGATGAAACCACACCTGCATGTGCCTGGTGACCCGCTGCATATCTTACCATTTCAGCACGCATTTCCCTACTTGCTGATAAAATTGGGCATCCTTCATACACTTACTGGCCAATCAGCTCTCCGTGCGTTTTTCTCATCAATCAGTAGGAATTCTTTACCTCATTCATATCTTCGGATATATTTTTGGAACTTGAATGTATTACACAGACATTCTCCCAGTCTGTGTCTTGTCTCTTTGTCCTCTTATTAATTTCTTGGGATGCACATAAGGAACCCCATACCGGGCACCAACTTGTCTGGGCGTCTGTCCCTTCCCCACTTGGTCCGTGGGACTCAGACCAAGGCGACCCATTCCTACCTCCTGGGAGAAGCATCAACCAAGCCGAGCCTCTAAGCCCTGGGTGGCTGTCACATCCATTTGCCCTGACGGAGCCACAGGAACCCGGGATGGAGAAAACCAGCTCCCGGCATTAACTTGGAAACACAGTTTTGGGCGGACGTGTGGCCCAAGTTGGTCTCTAATTGGAGACTCCATTCCTTATTCTCTTGAGGTCTCACTGACTCATCTGTTCCTTTAGGCGGCACTTTTGAACATCTTGTCTAAGAGATGTCTGCTTTCTCAGAAGCCTTAAAGATCTCTGCCGCGTCTGGTTTCACAGGCTGGCTGGACCCCTGACGCGTAAGCTTTCCCACCTTGGGAAGGGACATTAAGTCCCGCCTCGGAGCCAGTCCCCGTCGTCGCTGGGAGCAAGAGCAGGCTTGCCGGTGCCTCCCCTCCGGTGGGGCGGGGACACATGGCCGCAGAGCCAGGGTCGGCACAGCTGCCTGCCCCATCCGCTCCAACTTTCCCACAGGATTCAGGCCCAACCCACCCATCAACCCTTAGAAAGTCTGGCCTAATAGCTTACAGTCACTTCTGGTTCTTCTGGTTCCTGTCCTTGCTTCTCACACCTCAGTCACCAGCCTGGCTTCCTGGACCCCCACCCAGTAGGGAAGAGGTTGAGAACGGCATCTTCCTCAGCCCCTCTCCCTACGATTCCCCAGCAACGTGGGGGGGTCACCCAGTGGGGACCCTGGCTTGGCGTCCCTCGTCCTCAGTGTGAGCACGCGCTCCTGGAGGCGGGCACGCCGGCCCCTCATGCCCTCTGTCCTCCGCCGTTACCTGCTCCAGTTCTGGCAGCCCACCATCAGCGTGAAGCACGACACACATCCGTGTGCTGTGCGGTCTGTCTATCCGCTGTGGGCACCAGGGGCTGTAAGAAACGTGCTCTGGGGCCCAAACGGGCACAGTATCTTCCTCCAGTCCTTTGACACCATCTCGACACTTTCATCCGCCGCCGGGGTGCAGAGTGTGGTCTGAGAGCGCGTCTGCTCGTCCCAGGACCCCGTCACCTGCCGTGACGGGCGCGGGCGGCTGGGGGCCGCCAGCCCCGCGATCTGCAGTCAGCGCTGCTCGACGTGCTGTGCCTCAGGGGGGCGAGAGAGCGTTGATGGCCAGCCCATCTCTGCGCCGCTGCAGACCCACGCCCGCGGCCCCACCTGCCCCGCCAGCGAACGCGCCAGGATACCCATCTAGGGCTTCCTTTGCCCTCCAACCCTGGGGGCACTCTTGGGATGGGCACGGACATGTCCTACTTTCATGCCCCCCAGGTCACTGTAGAGGTTCCTGTAACACTGTGTCCTGCACGGCCAACCCCTTATTAGCCCAGTACCCCCGTTACCCGTCTCCTGGCCACATCGCCCATGAGAGAGCAAACACCCAAGCGCGGGATCTTCAGTGTTCAATCCTTCCGTCGCTGCGTGGAGGTGGCATGCGGGGCAGCCTTCCGAGCCGACAGGTCCTCACCTTCCTCAATCAGGGCTTTGCCACCAACTGTTCACAGGGTCCTGGACTTGGAAACAGAACCTGCCCACCCACCTTGGGCTAACCTAACAGGCTATGGCCGGGCAATAAAGAGGGGCTCACAGGACACCGTGGCAGTCGGATCCGGCAGCTCATCAGGTGACTCTGAAGCGGCCACAGAGGAAACCGGCGAGTCCCTCCTCACCCCCCCCCCCCCCCCCCCCCCCCCCCCCCCCCCCCCCCCCCCCCCCCCCCCCCCCCCCCCCCCCCCCCCCCCCCCCCCCCCGCCCCGAGCAACGTGCTCCTGAATAACCATTTCCCTCCCATCATGGAACTCACTGCTCTCCTTGGCGGTGTTTCTCTGACAACACCAAAAGCATCATGGGTATTTCCGGTTTTGAGTTTATGTCCTCAGTCTTAGCTCTCAGTTAATGGCGCTGACAACCTGGTAATTGTCCTGAGATGGCATAAACCATGTCGCGGTGTCCGGAAGCCTTCTGTCCCGAGTTCCAGTGTCTGCCGCTAGGCGGCACTCGCGGGCTTTAGCCGTGAGCTCCGTGTTTGAGTGTGAGCAGATCCTTCCAGAATCCTGTGCGAATGAATCACTAGGGCCAAGGGCAACCACTGCGCTGCTGTTTTTTTGCGATTCAGACACAGCCCGCTGTTGTCCAGACCCCCATTCAAATATGAGCCCTGCTAGAAGTCAGCAATACTCCCGGATACGGATGTGCAGCCTCCCACGTCCCAACAGTTCCTCAGGCCCTGAGCGTCCTCCTTAGCTCCAGGGACAGACGGTGGCTGCAGGCAACGACATGGGACATCAAGGGTGGCTTCCAGCTTATTTATTGCTAAGAGTCTCCGCATTTGCGCGGGCTCTGCGGTCCGTGCAGGATTCGCAGCGGGTCAGCGCTGCGCTCGGGCAGCCCCAGCTGGCTCCTTAGTTTCTGAGATCATCATGGTGACAACTTAGAGTTTTGTTACATTCAGACCTGCACCAAGTAGACATCGCTTTTAACCACATGGTGACAGCAAGCTGGTGGATCCAGAGAACCCTGTGGTTGGTGATAATTTGGGATCCTTTCACATGAACGCAGACCACAGCCGGCCCCTTTCTGACGCCGAGATTGAGCAAACAGCATTTGTACGACACATTCCGGAGTCCGTGTCTCTCTTTCAGCTGCAGTATTTTCCACACTATCGAAACCACAGTAGGAACTGACGGTGCTATTGGCGGCTTCCTCTGGTCCAGCCCGGATGGTCTGCTGTTAGACTCCACGAGCCGTCTGTCTCTCTCACAGGCCCCACAGGACTATTGCACTAGAACTCATTTAGAAGAATTCCAGCTTCTAACAGGTTGTTGATGAGCATGGTAATCTCTTTTTGTTTGCCTGCCTGGTATTCTACACTGTTTCAAATTGGTAACTTGCATGGGCTCAGACAATCTAAGGATTTCCTTGTCGTACGTCTAATTAGTACTGACGAAAGGGTGAATTTCTATGCCTTCTGTTTTATCAACCTATGTAGGGTAACTGTTCCCTAGTTGGACATAATATCTATGCCAATAATAATTTCATGTAAGGAAGACACAGCTATTTACCAACAGGTTCTGGAACCACAGTGCTCCCAAGTCCCAAAGTCTCAAAAAAGTTTTTTCTCCACCCTCTGGCCATTTTGCCCACACCTTTCCATATGACTTTGGGTCCCCAAACAATGGGTGAGCCAGAAGACCCTGACACTTTGTTAGCCCTTGTATTTAAGACTGAAAAATATTGATGATACTAAATAATACAACACATTTCTGAAAGGAAATAACAAAGACCTAAAATTAAATGGAGAGATATACTATATTCATGGATTAAAAATTTCAATATTGTTAAGATGTTAATTCTTCCCAAATTGATTTATAAAAACAATAATATATTCAAAATCAAAATCCCACATAGAAATAAAAAATCTTACTCCAGGTACTTACAGAAAAGGAAAAGTTCTACAAGAGTCAAAACATTTGAGAAAAAGAAAGCAATATTGGAAGATGTCTACTATCTGATTTTAAGACCTACCATAAAGTTACAGTAATCACATCAATGTGTTATTGCCATAAAGACAGGTGTATAGTCCAATGGAGCAGAATATGCTATAACTTAGAAATTGACCACATATAAAATGATAAGTTGATCTTTGAGGAAAGTGCCAAGCTAGGGAAAGTGTAGACTTTTCAACAAATCATCCTGAGACAATGGAAATAAATTCTCTGAAGGTGAATATATGTGCATTTGGGGGAGAAGATTCTAATATTTTAAAAAATATAATGTCTGCTGTAGATTTTTCTTATTGGAATGTTCATTGTGATACTACTTTATTGAGGTATAGTTTATTAAAATATACCCCCTTTAAATGTAAAGCTCTATGAATTTTGTCAAATGTATGTAGTTGTGTAAGATCGCCACAGTCAAGATCTAGCATTGCATCATTATTCCACAGACTTCCTGAATGTCCATTTGTAGCCAGTGACCCCGCCCAGTGTCTCAGGAAACTGCTCGTCTGTTTTTGGTCACTATAGATTAGGCTTGACTTTTCTAGAATGTGATGTAAATGGAATCATGCAGTATGGCTTCTGTTGATTACTATAATCCATCATGTATAATATTAGCTATAAGTTTAAAGATGCCCTTTTCAGCTCAAGTGAGTATTCCTACTTCCCGAAATATTAACTCTGAGTGGGTGTTGATATTTTTGGTCAAAGATTTCTTTTTCTGCATTTATTGAGAATACATGTTTTCTCTTTTATTCTGTTAATATGGGGAATCTTGAATTCATGGAATAAACCTTATTTGATCATGATTTGATACTCTTTTTGTATTTCTGGATATTTTGTCTAATATTTTCAGAAACTTCTGTGAGTATGTTAATGAGGGATTAGTCTTCAGTTTTCTTTTCTTTTTATGTTTTATTTATGTTTTGATAACAATTTCTCTGAAACCACAGAGACCTAGAATTTTTTTTTGTAGGAAGATTTTTGTCTACAAATTCTATTACTTAATTGAAGTATGACTGTTGAGATTTTCTATTGTGTCTTGTGTCAGATTTCATAAGGTGAATATTTAGGTGTGTGGACTTCTCATCTAAATTGTCAAATTTGTTGGTATAATATTCTTACATTCCAAACATCTTCAAGAATAGCTGTCACTGATACAGTAAAATAGATGGATAGATAAATATATATACATATATTCAGTTTCATTTATATTTATATAGAGAGAAAATATATTTATTTTACTTTTTAAAATTACCTTAGTAAAAAAATAACATTTTTGGCCACATCTAGAAGTCCTGCTGCAAATGAAAGCAATGTCATTGTTAATTATAAGCTCAGAAGCTAGAAAGCTTATATTACATTGCAGAAACAAATTACAGCTTGAGATCGTCAGCTCTAATTAGAATAACTGTGAGCTCCTTGGAGGAGAATCTCTTCTAGCTGGAGAGAGCCCAGCGGTGGCTTGGAGAACACTGTCCCATAAGGGAAAAACAACAACGTGGGGGGGGGGGTTATATGTCAAAGAGCTTGGAGTTCAGCGGTAGTTAAGACGTTAAAGACTGAGGGACCCTTAGAGGGGGGGTCGGTGATTGAGTGCCTGACCTCGGCTCAGGTCATGATCTCATGGATAGTGAGTTTGAGGAGTCACCACTGACCGCTCAGAGCCTGGAGCCTGCTTCGGATTCTGTGTCTCCCTCTCCCTGCCTCTTCCCCACTCAGGCTCTCTCTCTCTCCTCCTCAAATATAAGTAAACATTAAAAGAAATTAAAAGGGAATGGGAATTCATTGGATCATTTATGGGAGAACAGGCAGAGCAGATGATCAGCTGGTCTCAGGGGTTCCAGGGCTCAGGGCTGTTTTCACAATTTCCAGACTTTCCTCTGCCCATGACTTGTTTTTGGCCAGAGTCTCTGTCCACACAGCGGAAAACAGCTGCCAGCAGACTCCGTGCTCCACGTCTCCCATTTCACCTCTCCGGGGAGTTGTGAGTTGCTCTTCCGGCCTGTCTAAAGCTGTTTTATTTATTATTTGTTTATTTTTCTTTTTTGAGAGGGAGAGAGTGAAGCAAGCGGGGAGAGGGGCACAGAGAGAGGGAGGGAGAGAGAGAATCCCAAGCAGGCTCCACACTCAACATGGACCCCACATAGGGCTCAATCCCACCACCCTAGAATCACAACCTGGGCCAAAATCAAGAGTCGGGTGCTCAACTGACTGATCAACCCAGGCGCCCCTGTCTAAGGCTGTTTTTGAAAATTCTGGTGAAGACTTCTCATAGTCCCAGCTTCTCCTCAGTGCTTTCCCCCGACAGAACAAGAATGACCAAGAATCTGAACATGTAAGAAGGTGACAGCATTCATTCAAAGCACACACTTATGTGCTCAACAAAGTAAGGCATGCCGAGCCGAGGAACAGGGGTGAGTGCCACAAAAGGTCAGGGCAGTTTCCTTGGAATCTATTTTCTGTCAACTTTAAATGTCAGGTTCCTGGGACTTAGAAGAAGAGAGAATCCCACTGGAGCAGCTCCCTTCCGAAACAATGTGATGCTAATCTAACCACAGAGGTTCCAGTAGGCTTGGCCACAGGGTCTTTGAGTTTGGAAGCTAATGACAGGACGGAAATTGTTGACAGTTCAACCTGTTTTGGGCTGAGAGTTTCACAGTCAAGGATGTTTGGAGAAAGCTTTTACTTTACTTGGCCTACATTCCCCCTTCTTTCTCCAAAAAGGAAAATGCTAATTAAATGCTCGTCAGTCTTTGCAGTGGATATTTATTTGAGGAGAAAGATGCCGGCCCCATGTGCCAGAGCTCCGGAAACCACGGAGCCAAGGAGACAGGCACCTTGCCATTCTTGGCCAAGCACAGCGAAACTGAGTGAGCAGCGCTTTCACAACAATTCTTCCTTTTTAAAGGTTATTGATTTAGAAATTAGGCGTGTGTTTTAAAAACAAAGGCAACGTTCTGTACTTTTATCTCCAGCATTTACTTACACTTACTATAATTAAGGTTCTGTTCTGTTCTAAGTGTCCCACATTAGCATCGTGTTTTCTATCGATTCCCTTTCTTCTTTGTGTCTCTGTTTCTCTCGCTCTCTTTTGGGTAAATTGTGCATTTTTTTAGTGTTTCATTTTACAGTCCGTATGGATATTTTAGCTCTACTTCTTGGGTCAGTGTGGTAGACAGAATGACAGTGATGTTGTCCACATGATGTTCCCCACGCCCCCCCCCCCAACTGTGCCTACCTCCTGATTCCCAGGATCTGTGAATGTTACCTTACACTGCAAAGGGACTTTGCAGATCTGATTAAGATAAGGCTCTCTTTAGATAGGGAGATTATCCTGGATTATCTGCATGGGTCCGACATAATCACTAGGACGCTTAAAAGATAGAAGGAGAGGAAGAGTTCCTGGTAGACGCATAGATCAGAGTGTCACCAGCAGGAGTCAAGCATAAGCCCCAGATGCCAGTGACCCCAGAGGCAGGAAACGGCAAGGCCTTGACTCTCCCTGGAGCCTCCAGAGGGAGCACAGCACTTGCACACCTTGGTTTCACCCGCATCCGACCCACTTTGGATGTCTGACTTCCAGAATCATAAGATAATAGTTTTATGTTGGTTCAGGCCACTAAGGGTGTGTTAATTGTTACAGCAGCAGCAGGAAACTAATACGGTTAGTTTCAGGGATTATTCTGGAATTGAAACATGTCTTTTTAATATAGCATCTCTATCTTCAATCAACGGCACACTGTTACGTAAGCAGCACGCGCGTTCCCTCGGTCCGGCTCCATTCTCTCCCCTCCTGGGCTTCCTGCTCCTGTCACCTCACACCTTCTTAGACATGGCTTTATGTTTCCCAAGTGCTCGCTCTCTCTCAGCCTTCCGTATTCCTTCCCTGGAGACCCAGCTTCTACCTCGTATCGTTTTCTTTCTGCCGGGAGACATCCTCCTAGGATTCTCAGGGTGCAGGTCTGCAGACTCCAAACTGTCTCAGCTTCCGTCTGCCTGAGGGTGTCTTCATTTCTTCATTCATTTTGAAAAATAACTTTGCTGGATATAGAATTTTACATCAACCGTGTTTTCCTTTCAACAACTTGGAAATGCCATCCCACTGTCCTTAGAGCCCCTCTTTTACAAGTTAGATAAATATTTACCGTTATTCCAATTATGTAATGTGTCTTTTCTCCCAGGATGCTGTTCGGATCTGCTCTTGGCTTCTGCTCCCCAGCAGTGTCACTGGGATATGGGGTGTGGAGTGTGGGCCGGTCTGGCTGTAGCCGGGCTGTGGCTCCTGCGGCAGCTCTGGTTTGACCCACCTCTCCACGAGCTTTAAACGGTTTAAGGGTGGTCGCAGAATCTGGGGTCTGTGAGCCAGTGAGGCCTAGGGCCTGCGGTCAGCACCTCCTTCAGAAACTGTTCGAAGTCTCCTCTCGCTTTATACCATAGCACCCAGGGTTCTGGGTTATGGAGGACCTTTCTCTTTGTTCTCCAGTCACACACCTGTTCTCTGTGCCACCAGACAGCTTCCGTGGAGCTCGCTGCCACCAGGCGGAGTGCTCCTCAGCCCTGTTAGCGTGGCTGGCTGGGCCTGAGGGGTGGGCTGACAAAGAGTAACAGGAGAAAAGCATACAGACTTTATGGAATTTTTATATGGGAACCTTCACAACAGAAAGAAGACCCAAAGAAGTGCCCAGAGCATGCAGCTTTCATACATTTAGACAGTAAAGGAAAGAGGACATTAGTGAAGATTTGGGTAAGTGTAAATGGTGGAAATTAGGAAGATAACGGTGTTTTTAACGAGGTTTGTTTGTACAGATTTCCTGGCCCTCAGTACCTCACCTCTGGTGAAGTGGATGCCTTCCCTCCTCCTGGCCCAGGGAGGAAACGCACACATGGGTGTCTTCTGGCCTGTTTCAGGGAAGAAGGGTGAGGAGGGGCTCTCAGAGACCTTCTTGTTTTTGCCATTAAAAAATCCTTCAGCTTAGCCTCAGCAATCAGGTAACATAAAGAAATAAAAGGCATCCAAATTAGCGAGGCAGAAGCCAAACTTTCAATATTTGCAGATGACCTGATACTCTATGTAGAAAACCCAAAAGACTTCAGCAAAAAATTGCTAGAACTGATACATGAATTCAGCAAAGTTACAAGATGCAGGGGACCAGCCCACGCACCAGAGTCTAAGGGTCTCTGAGTAGGGGGTTGGTGTCGGTGAAATATCTACAAGAAAGAACACAGACAACATGAATGGTGGAAGAGACCACACTTTACTGTGAAACTTGGTGTCTTATATACCATAGGTGATTACATCTTTCTTTTAATGATTACATTGTTTGTAACTTCTTAGGAATCACATGTTTCAGAAAGATAATTGTTTTCACGGAAGAGAGAACAGAAAGTTAAAGACAGGAATGAAGTACAATACAGAAGATAAAAAAACATAATTTATCACTAAAAATACATCAGCGAGGGTCTTATTTTGCATACATAGTGTAATATTAACTGAAGTTTATGACAAGGCTACTTTTCTTTAAAAGTTCAAACAATAGTCTGTGAGTAAGGTGCCTCTAACCAGGGAGGAAGTTTCAATAAGAAAGTCTGCCCATTTACTGAAACCGCAATTACCAAGTGGCATGAATAATAGGAGAACTAACTCCAGTCTCTGATCCACTTAGGTCAGGCAGTCAAGCGCACACATTTTCAAGTAGGGGAAGCAGGGTCCCAAAGGCCACACAGCACTTCTGGCTGGATGGGCCCCAACAACAAGATATAAAGTCAATGTGCAGAAATCTATTCCATGTCTACACACCAAAGAATTGATCCCATTTGCAATTGCATCAAATTCAATAAGATACCTAGAAATAAACCTAAGTAAAGAGGTAAAAGATCTGTCTCTGAAAATTATACAACACTTCTGAAAGAAATTGAAGAGGACAAAAAGAAATGGAAAACCATTCCATGTTCATGGATGGGATGAAGAAATATTGTTAAAATGTCTACACTACCCAAAGCAATCTACACATATAATGCACCACCACTTTTCACAGAGCTGGAACAAACAACCCTAAAATGCATATAGAACCACAAAAGACTCTGAAAGTAATTCTGAAAAAGAAAAACAACACTCGAGGCATCATGATTCTGGGTTTCAAGCTGTACTATAAAGCTGTCGTCATCATGACAATATGGAACTAGCACAAAATCAAGCATCGAACAGAACAGAAAAACCAGAAATGGACCCACAACTTTATGGTCAACTAATCTTTGACAAAGCAGGAAAGAATGGAAAAGAGTCTCTTCAACAAGTGGTGTTGGGGACACTAGACAGCAACATGCAGTCTGATGAACCTGGACCACTTTCTTACACCACACCCGAAAATAACTTCAAAATAGATGAAAGGCCTAAATGTGAGACAGGAAACCATCAGAATCCTAGAGGAGAACACGGGGAGCAACCTCTTTGACCCTGGCCACAGCAGCTTCTTAGTAGACATGTAGCCAGAGGGAAGGGAAACAAAAGCAAAAATGAACTATTGGGACCTCATGGAGATAAAGCTTCTGCACAGTGAAGATAACAATCAGCAAAACTGAAAGGTAACTTATGGGATGGGAGAAAATAGTTGTGAATGACATATCAGATAAAGGGTTAATATCCAAAATCTATAAAGAACTTAACAAACTTAACACCCAAAACAAATAGCCCAGTGAAGAAATGGGCAGAAGACATGAACAGACACTTCTCCAAAGAGGACATCCAGATGGCCAACTGACACATGAAAATATGCTCACCGTCACTCATCATCAGGGAAACACAAATCAAAACCACATTGAGATACCACCTCACACCTGTCAGAGTGGTTAAAATTACAAGAAACAATAGGTGTTGGAGAGGATGAGAAAGGGAAGCCCTCTTGCACGGTTGGTGGGAAGGCAAACGGGTGCAACCACTCCGGAGACCAGTGTGGAGGTTCCTCTGAAAACTAAAAATAGAACTACCCTATGACCAGCAATTGCATGACAAGATATTTACCCCAAGGACACAAAAGTACAGATTCAAATAAACATTACCTCAATGTTTATAGCAGCATATCAACAATAGCCAAGCTCTGGAATGTCCACTGACTGATGATGGATAATGAGGGTGTGGCATATAAGTACAATGGAATATTACCCAGCCACAAGAAAGAATGGAATCTGTCATTTGCAATGACAAGGATGGAGCTAGAATGTGTTTCGCTAAGTGAAATAAGTCATCAGAGAAAGTCAAATGCCGTATGATTTCATCCATATGTGGAATTTCGGAAACAAAACAGATGAGTGTATGGGGGGGGAGAATGAGAGAGGGAAACAAACTATAAGAGATTCTTTTTAAAAATGTTTATTTATTTTCGAGGGCTAGAGAGAGCGAATGGGAGACCATGCCCGCAAGATGGAGAGCAGCAGAGAGAGAGGACAGAGGAACTGAAGTGGGCTCCACCCTGACTGCAGAGAACCCGTTGTGGGGCTCAAACCTGTGAACCATGAAACCATGACCTGAGCTGAAGACTGTGGCCACCCAGGCCACCAGGCTCCCCAAACCATGAGGAGCTCTTAAGGACAGAGAACAAACTGAGGGTTGATGGAGAAGGAGAGTGGGGGATGGGCTAGGTAGGTGATGGGTATTCAGGAGGGCACTTGTGAAGAGCACTGGGTGTTGTATGTAAGGGATGAATCTTTTTTTTTTTTGTCATTTATTTTATTTTTTTAATAGTTTATTGTCACATACCTTTTTTTCTAATAGTTTATTGTCAAGTTGGTTTCCATGTAACACCCAGTGCTTCCCCCCACAAGTGCCCCCCACCATGACCATCACCCCCTCCCTTCAGTCCATGGTTCCTTTTCAGCATTCAGTAGTCTCCCTTGATCTATGTCCCTCACTCTCCCCCACTCTCTTTCCCCCTTCCTCTCCCCATGTAAGGGATGAATCGCTGAATTCTACTCCTGAAACTAACATCGCACTGTATGTTAACTAAATTTTAAATAAAAGCTAAACAAACAAAAAACAAACCCTCCAGTGTAGGGTGTTTAATGCGCCATGGTGCTCTGTGTGGGGGCAGAGGGCTGTGGTCCATTCCGGGAATGTCAGCAATGACTCGTTGGATTTCTTAGTTTCCCTGCCCTGCCCTCAGCCTTTCCTGGCTGGACACAAAAGTATCCTCAGAGTTTTCAATTTAGCTGCACGCTCCAGGCTTCTGTAGCCAAGAGCCTTGAGTGCCTCTGAGCAACCCCCCTCCCCCACTGCCCCTTTGCAGAACCGATGTCTCTCAACGCGTTCTCTGCCTCCCCTTGCCGTTGGCATTCTACCCCTGCAGCAGGTGAGCACCCCGACTGCAAGTTTCCAGGTGGCTACACTCCACTCGTGGCGGGGCTGGACTCCATTTTCCCAAACCACCAAGATGAGAGGACTAAACGTCCCCAGAAAGCTGGCCTGTGTGTTCCTGGCCCCCCGCCCCTGCCCCGCCCCCCCATGCCCCTGCGATGGATTCCTTTCCCTACAGAATTATGTCACGGACGGGACAGCTGCAGAATTTTTTATCCTATGATTGTCTGGCCCTTAGGTTTTGTTTTGTCCTCGAGCCCACTGAGGACTGTTTCCAATTACGTTTTACCTTGAGATACCTGTGGGTTTGCATGTTGCTGTAGGAAATACTACACGGGGTCTTATAGTTCTTAGTTTTCCATTTAGGCTCATGATCCCTTTGCGTTGTATAAGGTGGGGAATTTAGGTGGAGTTGTTTTGCTGATTTGCTTGTTTTTGTCCAATGGCCCCAGCACCACCTGCTGAAACGCTGTCTTCACTCCCCCGAATTGCTTTTGCACCCTTGTCAGTAATCAGTCGGCCATGCTAGCATGGGTATATTCCTGGGGTTTGGGGGCATTTGGCATTATGTTTTCTTTAAATGTTCAATCAAATTGACCAGTTAAAGGATTTAGGCAGAGGCCTTTTTTTGTGGCAAAAAGTAAAGTTACTAATCTCTTTACTTGTAATAGGTCAATCCAGATTTTACAGTTTTTTTAAATCCATTTGGTAATATGTGACTTTCTGGGAAATTGTCCATTTAATGAAGTTTTCAAATTTTTAGCATCAAGTTGTTTATGGTATTTCCTTATAATCCTTTTGATTTCTGAAGGGCCCATTTTATTTTCTACTTTTATGAATTATGTATCCCCTTTCATCTTGTTTGTTAGTTTAGCTAAAGGTCCTATAATTTTGTGGATCTTTTCAAAGAGCCAACTTTTGGTTTAATTGATTTTCTCTGTCATTGTTCTGCTGTGTCGTCCACCAATTTCCACTCGAATCTTTATTATTTCCTTCCTCCTGTTTACCTTTGGTTAAATTTGCTTTCTTTTTTCTCCCCCGAGTTTTTAAAGTAGAAGTTTAGGACTTTTTATTTGAGATCTTTCTTCTTTTCTAATGCAGGTATTTAAAGCTATAAATTTACCTATGAGTACTGCTTTAGCTGCATCCAATAAATTTTGATAAGCTGTGCTTTCATTTTCATTGAGTTCAAAATGCTTTCTAATTCATCTGGAAATATATTATTTTCTGATACACGGGCTATTTATAACTGTGCTGTTAATTTCCGAAAATTTGTGGGTTTCCCAATTTTTATTGTTCTTCATTTCTATTTCTAATGTGGTCAGAGAATGTATTTTGTATGATATCAATCTTTTACATTTACTAAGACTTTTTTTATGGCCTAGCATTGGTGTGTCCTGAAGACTGTCCCATGTGGGCCATGTACTCTGAGATTGGATGGAGTGTTTTATGAATGTCTGTTAGGTCAATTTGGTTGATAGTGTTGTTCAAGTCTTTTCTATCTTTGCTTAATTCTTTGTTCAGTTGTTTTACCAATTATTGAGGATATTAAAATCTCCAACTATTATTGTTGAGCTTTGTCTTCTACAGTCTTATCATGCTTAGTTTCATGGTTAGGTGTTTTTATATTTATAATAGCTGTGCCTTTCTGTTGAATTAACCCATCTATTAGCATAGATTTTTCTTCTTTATTTATAGTAAGAATGCCCATTTTAAAGTGTTTTTTGTTTGATATTAGTATAGTTAATCCATCTTTCTTTTGTTTTCTGTTTGAATATTTCATCTTTTTTCCATTTAAAAATTTTATTTTTTTATTTTTTATGATAGTTTATTGTCAGATTGGTTTCCATATAACACCCAGTGCTTCTCCCCACAAGTGCCCCCCACCATGACCATCACTCCCTCCTCCCTCCCCCTCCCCTTTCAGTCCATGGTTCGTCTTCAGAATTCAGTAGTCTCCCTTGATCTGTGTCCCTCACTCTTCTCTGCTCTCCTTCCCCCCTTTAAATCCATTTATGTCTTTGAATGTAAAGTGGGTCTTATGTAGAGAGTAGTCATGAAATCCTGTGTTTTTTTGAAGGAGGGAGGCAAGTCATGAGAGACTTTTGAATGCTGAGCACAAACTGAGGGCTGAAGAGGGAGGGGGAAGGGGAAGGGGGGTGATGGTTATAGAGAGGGGCACTTGTGGGGAAGAGTACTGGGTGTTATATGGAAACCAACTTGGTCATAAACTATATAAAAAAAAATAAAAATCCATTCTACTAATCTTTGCTTTTTGTTTGATCTGTGACATCTAATGTAATTAACAATATGGTAGAATTTATGCTTACCATTGGGCCATTGATTATCTTTCTTTTCTTTTTTTAATGTTTATTTATTTATTGAGAGAAAGAGACAGAGAGACGGGGGGGGGGTAACATGAGTGGGAGAGGGGCAGAGAGAGAGAGAGGAAGAGAAAAAAATCCCAAACAGGCTTCACACTCTCAGTGTAGAGCCCAACGCAGGCCTTGAACTGTGAGATCATGACCTGACCCGAAATCAAGAGCTGGATGCTTAACCTACTGAGCCTCCCAGCTGCCCTGGGACACTGGGTTTCCATGTCTTTTGGCTTTTTTGCTCCTCTATCACTCCATTATTTCTTTCTCTTATGTTTATAAGTATTTTCTAGTGTGCCCTTTTAGTTCCTTCTCTTTAGTATGTGTTTGAAGTAATTTTCTTAGTGGCTCCCACAGAAATTTAGATAATATCTCAAGTTAAAATAATATAGTTTGGGTAAATACTGATTTAATTTCAATAGTATATAGAACCTTTATTCCAATATACTTCCCTTCCTCCCTCCTTCCTTTGTCCTATTACTGTCATACAAATTACATTTTTATATGCTATAAGCCAATCAGCAGTTTTGTAATTACTATTTTATGGAGTTATATTTTAAATTAAAAGAAAAAGGAGTTACCATACATTTATATTGTCTTTATATTTACTTACGTAATTACCTTTACTAGTACTCTTTATTTCTTCTTGATTTCAATTACTTACTTTTCTTTTCTGCCAGAAAGACACTTTCTAGTATTTCTTGTGGAGGCTAGATTTTTAAAATCTGGAAATGTCTTATTTTGTTCTTCATTGTTGAAGAATATCCAAAAATATTTATTGATTGTTATATATTGATTTCTTGGTCAATGAGCCTTTCCTTCAGCAGTTTGATTGTGTCATCCCACTAATTTCTGACTTCTGTATTTTATGATGTCAGTTTTTTAATACATATTTTTAGTGTTTATTTATTTTTGAGAGACAGAGAGAGAGAGAGAGAGACAGACAGAGCACGGGAAGGGGAGGAGCAGAGAGAGGGAGACACGAATCCAAAGCAGCCTCCAGGATCTGAGTTGTCAGCACACAGCCCAACACAGGGCTTGAACTCAGAACCTCGAGATGATGACCTCAGCCAAAGCCAGACACTTAACCGACGGAGCCACCAAGGTGCCCCAGAGAGGGAGACAGGATCCAAGGCAGACTCTGTGCTGACAGCACAGAGGCCAATTCAAGGCTTGAACTCAGGAACCATGAGATCATGACCTGAGCTGCAATCAGGGTTCAGATGCTTAACTGACTGAGCCACCCAGGTGCTCCTGGTGTCAGTTGTTAATCTGATTGAGGATTCATTTTATGTGATGATTCATTTTTAATCTTTCTGCTTTCAATGTTCTCTTTTTGCCCTTGACTTTTGACACTTTGACTATGATGTGTTTAGATGTGGATATCTTCAGATATAGGTACTGAAATTCATTGAGCTTCCAGTATGTACAGATTAATGTTTTTCATTCAGTTTGGGAAATTTTCCACCATTATTTTTTCAAATCTTTTCTCAGCTCCATTCTCTTTCTTTTCTCCTCCTGGGATTCTACTATGTGTATGATGGCATGCTTGATAGCGTCCCACAGGTCTCTGAAGCTCTGCTCATTTTTAATCATTCTTTTTCTGTTCCCCAAACTGAATGACCTCTATTGACTTATCTTCTAGTTCACAGAGTTTTTCTTCTGCCAGTTGATTCTTTCTCCTGCAGTTGGGCTCCTCTGCTGAAGTTTCATTACAGGTATTATTCTTTCCATCTTAGAATTTCTATTTGAAAAATATATAATATATTAAACATATATTAAAATTATAAAGATATATATTTTTTCCTGTATTGATATTTTCTGTTTGATAAGAAATGGTTGTCATACTTTCCTCGAATTCTTTAAACATGATTTCCTTCTATTCTTTGAACATATTTACCAAAACTGATTTCATGTTTGTCTAGTAAGCCAACCATCTATTCCCCCTTAAGGACAGTTCCAATAGACCGCCTTATTTCCTAATGTGGTCATACTTTCCCCTTTCTTTGGGTGTTTCACAATTTTTCATTGATATATTGACATTTTGGATAGTATAACAATGCAATACTTGCTCAGACTAACTTAATAGTCAGTCATTGATTGCTCAGATTTTCTCTTTTTTTTAATTTTTAACTGTTTTTAAATTTATTTTTAAGAGACAGAGAGAGGCAGTGTGAGCAGGGGAGGGTCAGAGAGAAAGGGAGACACAGAATCTGAAGCAGGCTCCAGGCTCTGAGCTGTCAGCACAGAGCCTGACATGGGGCTCGAACCGTGAAATCATGACCTGAGCCAAAGTCGGATGCTCAACTGACTGAGCCACCCAGGTGCTCCACTCAGATTTTCTTAAATGTCTTGAGCCAGTAAATCTTCCACTCTTTGCTGAGATCTGTCTGTGTTGAGGCACTCCTTCAAACCTCAGACAATTGACACATCTTCTCTATCTTGGTCTTCACATCCTGCTTGAGTAGAACTTAAAGATCACTGACGAGTGACTGGGGCCCTCTGATCTTCCTTGGGCATGCACACACCCATATGAGTACAACCTTATAGGTCCCCAGTGATATGTATGAGGTTTTCAAACCCCTCCCCCACCCCCCGGACCTCTTATTCTCCAAATCGTCTGTCTAGATTCTGACTGAGCTCTTCTTTACCCCGGCAATGCTGGTACCACAGCACACGACCGCTTCAGTGTTCAGCACTTGCCAGTGACTCCAACAATTCTCTGCGGGTAGAACTGGGCTGTAGGTCAGACCAAACAGCTACCACATGAATGTGGCTTTTCCAAGAGATGGTGTTTGGGGGAAACAGTGACACTGCTCTAGGGACAAGGGTTTTTTTTTTGACAACCTGTAAAATCAGTCTTCCCTTTCTTGTGTCTGCAAGGCTGTCTTTCAAGGCTACCAATCCATGGTGGCCAGAAAGGGGAGATTGGGAGAAACCCAGGTCAAAATGACAAAGCCTTTGCTGTTCCTATCAAAGTTCAGTAACTTTTCTTTAATAAAATTCTTGCTATGTTTATCAGGACTTGGTTATATGACCACACACATTGCAAGAGAGGATAAAAATGACTGTCTTTACTCTGAGCAATCATAATAACGATAATAATAAGGATTCTATTGTGATGCAAGAAAAGGAATGGGATGTTGAAAGGCATTATCAGTCTTCTTCACAGAGTGTATGTGGCCCCCCTCTTTTGTTCATGAGTGTTTTCTAGATATTTCCTTTCATGTGTCGTTAGTCACAACTAGGCCAGCTGCAGGCGCTAAAGAGGCGAACATCCGGTATTTTCAGTCTGTTGTGGGGGCAGCTAAGCTAACGGGCAGCTAACAGACACAACGGCTGTTCGTCTAGGCAAAAAGTATAAGAGACCATTGCTTTTAAGATAAATGTTAACCTCTCGATGAAAAAATGCCTGTATAGTACTCTATTTCATGCCTGTGTAGTATTCTTTGTTACTTTTGCACCTTCTTCTGCTTGCTCTCCGAGTTTCTACAGCAGGTCAGACCCCAGCTTGTCTAGGCCTCACATCCTTTCTTCACGAAGGGATGGGATTTGACCAGATGAGATTTTGGGTAGTTTCACATTCCTCTGCTCTGGATCCATAAGATACTGAACTATTTAAAACCCAGTGTTCTGAAGGTTTTGACATGTGAGAGGCTTTGTGTGAGGACGGGTGGAGTGTGAGACTTAACTCCAGAGGTGTTGCTGATTTGGCAAATACCCTAGAAGATGCAGCTTGCCAGCCTGGGTCACTAGAGGCAGGGGTCAGAAGACCATCTTCATTATGATGTGCAGTTTGATCAGATGTGCTTCCTGGGAGCTAGTTGGGAGCCACACCAGGCTCATTAGGATCCTAGGTCATTAGGTTGAGGTCTCCAGAGAGTGAAATCCCTACTCTCCCTGCCTGAGAATTCACATGTCTGGGGGCCTTTCCTTGGCCAAACTCCATTCCTGTTTAATTAGCTCATTAGAAACTCTTTAATGAGGCAAGAGTTGCAAGATTGTTAGCAGTAGAGTTTGTTAGTTTGAAGGCAGATCCCAGAGGAGTATGGGCTTCGGGGTGAAGAGAAAAATAAATTCTGGTATTATTAGTAAATAGTCTAAGGTGATGGCTAAGTCATGTCTGATAGGGTCAGGATAGAGAGCAAATGGAAAAGTGCAACTTTTGTTTGGAATTGGTGCTGGATGTGTGTTCAGAAGACTTGGGCTGGAGTCCCAGTTCAGTCAGTAGCAGTGGGCTCTCTAGAAGGACATTAAATATTGCTAGACACTATTAATATTTGATGCACAGTGTTGTTAGAATGCATTTAAATAAGCACACAAATGCATTTTAACTGCATAGCATAGTATAGGAATAGGTAGATTAACATTATAATATGTATTTTAATATGATATCTAAACACATGAGTACAAGCATAGCATTTGAATATATTGACTGTATTCAAAATATACTCAAAGATATATTTAATATACATTCAAATATAAATATATTCAAATGATATGCTAGTCTCATATATCCAGAAATTTAAAAATCTATTTTCTGTCCTTTGAATCTTTTTGAACCCTTTCTTTATTGAATAAAATTAATTAACTTGAAAGTTAATGAAAATTCATAGTAAAAATTCAGATACTCGGCTAGTATATGTGTCAATTATTACACTGTTATACAAATTAAAGCTGTCCTGGATCAAGATGGCTGAATAAGAAATGTAATCACTCTACCATAATCTTGAAAATCAGAAATAATGTCATCATTGACCAGGCATTAAATAATTACTTAAAAAAGGAAAAGATTTGGGCACCTGGGTTGTTCAGTCTATTAAGCATTTGACTTCAGCTCAGGTCATGATCTGGTGGTTTGTGAGTATGAGCCCCACATCAGGCTCTGTGCTGACAGCTTGGAGCCTGAAGCCTGCTTCAGATTTCAAATTGTGATTCTCTCTAGACATTAATACAAATATGTTTTAACATGTATATCAAAAGTGTAAGAGTAGCTACTAAAATAATAGAAATAAATGTGTAATTTCCAAATACTGAGAGTAAAAGTGGAAGAAAAAAGTCAATAATTTGTACAGAAACTAAAAAACTAGAAAAAAAAGTTAAAAAATGGCCAACACATAATATAAGAAAATTCATGAGTTTTAAGTTTAAACATATCAAAAACCACACCGAAGATAAATGTAATAAATTAACTTTTTAAGAGAAAATGGATTTCAGAGTGGTAAGGAAAACACACTACTTTTTTCTGGTACTTTATACACATGACACATCTAAAACAAAATCACATTGGAGGTTCAGAAAGAGAAGAATGGAGAAGGCACAATAGGAATTCTGTCCTGGCAATGACAGAAAAGTGGTTCAGACACATCCTCTTGTTGAAATATGAAGTATTTTTAAAATATTTTAAAAATTTCTGGGGCACCAGGTTGGCTCAGTCGGTTAAGTATCCGACTTTGACTCAGGTCATGATCTCACAGTCCTTGGGTTCAAGCTCTGTGTAGGGCTCTGTGCTGGTAGCTCAGAGCCTGGACACAGAACCTGGAGCCTGCTTTAGATTCTGTGTTCTCCCTCTCTCTCTGCCCCTCCCTCACTTGCTCTCTGTCTCTCAAAATAAAATAAAGACATAAATTTTTTTTTTAATTTTCTGGAAGCACTAGACACCAACCAGTGCAGGAAGAACTTGGGGGCCACATTGGAATGCAGATGAAGCCAAGATAGGTGAGATTAAAATTTGTCAGGGCCTCTCCCGTGAGGAAGTTGTCAACTACTAAAGTTGACGCTGCGATGCCAAGAAGTGACTGGCAGATACGTGGGGCTGGGGCAGCAAAAACTGGCAATGAATAGGAGGGAGTATGGATGGCAACATCCTAGAAGTAGCAGTAAACTTCAAGTAGACCAGCTTTCACAAGGTCTCACAGCATCTTCCAGATCCAAATTTTCTTAGAGTCTAGTTGAATTAATGTGGTCAGGATTTGTTTGTCTGACTTCTGAGTATAAGCAAAAGAAAATCCTCTTAGCAGAGAGTTAGCATCATTCAGAGCTTCAACTACCACTGCATTTAAAACTGTTTATTATCTGGCATGTAATCAAAAGTAACCAGCCACTGAGAAAAACAAGATTAAAAAAAAAACAACTAAAAAGTAGACATAAGAGAGAGATCCACAGGAGATCTCAGACATGGACTTTAAGATAAGTATATTCAAGGAATTAAAAAAACTAGATTTAAAAATAAAATAAGTTCAATTAAGATTATAATGGATAGGATTAACAACAGATTAGATATAGCTGGAGAGAGAATTAGTAGATTGGAATATAGATCTAAAGAAAATATTCATACTTAAAAGCATGAAAAGACAAAGGCATAAAAATGGTGGAAAAATAATAAGAGACACAGAGGCTATGGTAATAAGCGTTAACATATAAATGATTGTAGTCCTCAAATGAAGAAGTGAAGGAATGAGATGGGACCAATATTTGAATAAATAATAGATGAGTTTTCCAAAAAATGATGAAATATCAAATAGGATATTTATTTAAACACACACACTATAGTTAGGCATGTAAAAGTTGAGATTATGAAAAACAGATTCAGAGGAAAAACTGAAAGGTAGCCACAGAAAAAAGTCTTATCTTCATAACACAGATAACTGTGTTATCAAGGGAAACAATGTAAGCCAGTTCAAGAAATTGGCAGAAGATCAAATTTAACTCAAAGAAAGTAGAAAGGAAGATATAATTATAAGAACAAAAAATAATTAACTGGAAATAAACACTCAACGTTGAGATCAACCAAGTTAAAAATTTGACTATAAAGGCTAATGAAAGTGCTATAAACATAGAAAGATGGATGAAGACAAAAGAGAAACCCATCAATAACCAATACTGGGAATGAGAAGGGGAGTCACACAGAGCCCACAAATATTAAAAAGATGACAAAGGATATTATGAACAACTTTAAGTCAACTACAAATTTAGATGCATAGGATGAATATTCCTACAGCAATACAACCTTACAAAGCCAACATAAAATGAAATTTAAAAGCTGAATGATAATTATATATAGATTAAATACATTTGACTTTGAAATTACAAACTTTCCACATGGAAAAATTATAGATAGACATTTCTGTCAGTGATTTTTTCCAAATATATAAGAAAGGAGCATAGTCATGCCTTTAAAAAAAAGAAATAGAAGGAACACTATTGATGAACTCATTTTGTAAGGGCAGCATAACCTGGATTCCTGAGAATTTCAGACCCTCCTCCATAATAAACATAGATGGAAAGTTTTCTCAAGCAAAACACCTTTCAAAATGAAAGGCTGGGGCGCCTGGGTGGCTCAGTCGGTTAAGTCTCTGACTTTGGCTCAGGTCAGATCTCACGTTCGTGGGTTCAAGCCCCACGTCAGGCTCTGTGCTGACAGCTAGCTCGGAGCTTGGAGCCTGCTTCTGGTTCTGTGTCTCCTTCTCTCTCTGCCCCTCCCCCCTCATGCTCTGTCTCTGTCTGTATCAAAAATAAATAAAACATTTTAAAAATTCAAAATGAAAGGCTAATTGTAGATAGAGTGATAGAGAGACAGAATTCATTACAACTATTTCATATATTTCAGAAATACAAGGTTTATTAAATACTCAAAGACCAGTTGATGTAACTTAATTCATGAACAGAATGAAGAAGAATATACATATAGTAAAAGCATTTGACGAAATGCAACATCCCATTTTTGTACACTTTTAGCAAACCAGGACTAGAAGGAAACTTCCTTAACAGCATAAAGGATATCTTCTAAAAACTTACACCATGGTGTAAGAAAGTGGTCTAGTTTCATTCTTCTGCATGTTGCTGTCCAGTTCTCCCAACACCACCTGCTAAAGAGGCAGTCTTTTTTCCATTGGATACTCTTTCTTGCTTTGTCAAAAATTAATTGGCTGTACATTTGTGAGCCCGGTTCTGGGTTCTCTATTCTATTCCATTGTTCTATGTGTCTGTTTTTGTGCCAATACCATACTGTCTTGATGATGACAGCTTTGTAATACAGGCTAAAGTCTGGGATTGTGATGCCTCCCATTTTGGTTTTCTTCTTCAATATTACTTTGGCTATTCGGGGTTTTTTTTGTGGTTCCATATGAATTTGAGGATAGCTTGTTCTAGCTTTGAGAAGAACGCTGGTGCAATTTTGATGGGGATTGCATTGAATGTGTAGATTGCTTTGGGTAATAATGACATTTTCACAATGTTTATTCTTCTGATCCATGAGCACGGAATGTTTTTCCATTTCTTGGTGTCTTCTTCAATCTCTTTCATAAGTTTTCTATAGTTCTCATCATATAGGTCTTTTACATCCTTGGTTAGGTTTACTCCTAGGTATTTTATGGTTTTTGTGCTAATGGAGGACCATGGGTAGGGGAAGGGGGAAAGAGTGTTGAGGAGAGAGAGGGACACAAAACCTGAGAGATTATTGAATACTGAAAACGAACCAAGGGTTGAAGGGGGAGAGGGAGGGGGATAAGAGGTGGTGGTGATGGAGGAGGGCACTTGTGAGGAAGAGCACTGGGTGTTGTATGAAAACCAATTTGACAATAAACTATTAAAAAACTTATAGCAAATATCACACTTAAATAATAAAATGTTAAAAGTGTTTCTTCTAAAAATGCAAACAAGTCAATGATGCAATAGCCTTTGTCTCACTCTTTAACATTTTGCTGAGCTACAAGCTCATGGACATAAAAACTCAATAAAAATGTAAATTAAAGGCCCAGAGAAATAGAACTTAAACAAGAATTAAAATTACAACTTGCAGACAACATGATTATGATCATAGATCAGAAAAATATAATTAATAATTTTAAGCATAACATTTTTAGAGAATGCTGAATAAGACCTAAGAATACAACTCCGTGAGCTTTGGAAGCATGAACACACCCGTGTAAACCACTACCTAGCACAGAGAAACAGGGGTACTCAATCCAGAGACCCTGTAATACTCCTCATCTCCAAAGGTAATCACTGTCTTGACTTCTAGTGTTAAAGATTACTTTTGTCTGTTCTGATTTATATAAATGGAATTACATAACAAGTACCCTTTTATATCCGACTTCCTTTGTTCATTATTATATTTGTGATATTCATATATCCTGCTGCATATAGAAATAAATCATCCGCTTTTAGTTGTCATAGGTTATTCCAATGTGTTTTTAGTAATATTGAGAAGGATGTAAAGTCATCACACAAAATGTAAATGCACTGAATTCTCTATCAAAAGAGAGAAAATGCTTTGTAGGAAGGGGGAAAGACAGCGGGGATGAGTAAGGGACACGGATCAAGGGAGACTACTGAATACTGGAGACGAACCATGGACTGAGGGGGGAGGGGGAGGGGGGAAGGGGGTAATGGTCATGGTGGGGGGCACTTGTGGGGAGAAGCACTCGGTGTTATATGGAAACTAATTTGACAATAAACTATTATTAAAAAAATAAATAAATAAAAGAGAGAAAATGTAAGGTTTGAATAAAATAAAATCCAGCTATATACTAAGGTACAAGAAACATAATTAAAATGATGAAGAACTTTCGAAAATCATGTTATGAGAAATAAGATGGCAGCTAAATGCACAAAAAAAGCAGAAGGATTGTTAATAGCTGACAAGGTCAAATTTAAAGATGAAAGTTTGGAAAAGGATAAAGATTTAATTAAGCAATAAGAACAGGTAAAGTTAAGCATATAACAGGCATAAACGTGTACACACTCAAAATAAAGTTAAATAAATAAAGTAGGCTCTGTGCTTAAGGTTTGCTCAGAGCCTGGAGCCTGCTTCAGATTCTGTGTCTCCTTCTCTCTCACTGCCCCTTCTGTGCTCATACTCTGTCTCACTCTGTCTCTCAAAAATAAATAAATGTAAAAAAAATTTTTTTAATTAAAAAAATAAAGGCTGCTAGAAATGTTAGGAGAGAATTCTTACAGAATTGGACAGATCTATATGCAAAAATATAAGGAAAGACAAATATAATAAGAAAACAGTCAACAAAACTCTTCAATATTTTTACAAAAACCTTAGATCCTTTGAATAAGAACATATTGGGTTTACTTTATTCATAGAATGTTTCCAAAATAGACCATGGCTTGGTATTAAATTAAAATTAGAAAATATTTTTTACTAGATTCTTTGGTCATATTCAATAAAATTAAAGTATTTATTAAAAGGAAATAAAAATTGAGTCAAAGAGGAAAATCAAACAAGACATCATAAATTATCTGAAAAGAATTACATAAGATGATCTTTTATTAACTTTGGATTTACTTTGAACGTTTTCTAGTTCCTTGAGATGTACAGTTAGATTGTTTGAGATCTTTCTTGTTTCTTAATGTAGGTGTTTATGTCTATAAATTCCCTCTTAGAACTGCATTTGCTGCATCCCCTATGTTTTTTATATTCTTTTATAGTTTATTGTCAAGTTGATTTCCACATAATATGCAGTGCTCTTCCCCACAAGTGCCCTCCTCCATGTCCATCACCCCTTTTCCCCTTTACCCCTCCCCTCTCAACCCAAATTTTGTTTTCAGTATTCAAGAGTCTCTCATGATTTGTCTCCCTCCCTCTCCCTAATTCTTTCCCCCCTTTTCCCTCCCCATAGTCCTTTGTTAAGTTTCTCCTGTTAGACTTATGAATGAAAATGTAAGGTATCTGTCCTTCTCTGCCTGACTTATTTCACTTAGACTGACTCGCTCGAGTTCCATCCACATTGCCATGAATGGCTAGATTTCATTCTTTCTCATTGCCAAGTAGTATTCCATTGTATAGATAAAGCACATCATCTTGAACCATTCATCAGTTGATGAACATTTAGGTTCTTTCCATGATTTTTCTATTGTTGAAAGTGCTGCTATGAACATTGGGGTACATGTGCTCCTGTGCATCAGCACTCCTGTATCCCTTAGGTAGATCCCCAGCAGTGCTATTGCTGGGTCATAGGGGAGTTCTACTGACAGTTTTTTGAGGAGTCTCCACACTCTTTTCCAGAGTGGCTGCACCAGTTTACATTCCGACCAACCATGTAGGAGGGTGCCCGTCTCTCCACATCCTCGCCAGCATCTATAGTCTCTTGATTTGTTCATTTTAGCCAATCTGACTGGTGCGAGGTGGTATCTTAGTGTGGTTTTGATTTGTATTTCCCTGATGATGAGTGACACTGAGCATCATTTCATGCGCCTGTTGGCTATCTGGAGGTCCTCTTTGGAGAAGTGTCTGTTTATGTCTTCTGCCCATTTATTCACTGGATTACTCATTTTTTTAAATAAAGCCATGATAATGTAGAGAAAGTTTTTAAAAATATTTCACATAAAGTCAGATTATTTTAAGCAGGTAGCCAAATTTAACTGTTTTCTAAGTTAAGCTAAGAAAGGTAAATATTGGAAAACAAAATATATGTGCCCTTAAGTGACTAAAGATATTATACACATTCACAGATAATCCACATCCACATTGAAAACCTAGGTTAATATGAAAAACTGAGCAAAGAAAAATAGTAGAAAGTCAGAGGTAAAATTGTCCAATGTAGTTATAGACTCCCAAAGCAATCTACACATTCAATGCAATCCCACTCAAAATTGCACCAGCATTCTTCTCAACGCTAGAACAAACTATCCTAAAATTCATATGGAACCACAAAAAAACCCCAATAGCCAAAGTAATATTGAAGAAGAAAACCAAAACGGGAGGCATCACAATCCCAGACTTTAGCCTGTATTACAAAGCTGTCATCATCAAGACAGTATGGTTTTGGCACAAAGCAGACACATGGACCAATGGAATAGAATAGATAGCCCAGAACTGGACCCACAAATGTATAGCCAATTAATCTTTGACAAAGCAGGAAAGAATATCCAATGGAAAAAAGACAGCCTCTTCAACAGGTGTGCTGGGAGAACTGGACAGCAACATCCAGAAGAATGAAACTAGAACACTTTCTTACACCACACACAAAAATAAACTCAAAATGGCTGAAGGACCTGAATGTGAGACAGGAAACCATCAAAACCCTAGAGGAGAAAGCAGGAAATAGCCTCCTTGACCTCAATTGCAGCGATTTCCTACTCAACACATCCTCAAAGGCAATGGAATCAAGAACAAAAATGAACCTCATCAAGATAAAAAGCTTCTGTACTGCAAAGGAAACAGTAAAAAAAAGAAAAAAACTAATAGGCAACCGACAGAATGGGAAAAGATAGTTGCAAATGGCTTATCGGATAAAGGGCTAGTATCCAAAATCTACAAGGAACTCACCAAACTCCACACCTGAAAAACGAATAATCCAGTGAAGAAATGGGCAGAAGACATGAACAGACACTTCTCCAAAGAGGACATCCAGATGGCCAACAGGCACATGAAATGATGCTCAGTGTCACTCATCATCAGGGAAATACAAATCAAAACCACACTGAGATACCACCTCACGCTAGTCAGAGTGGGTAAAATGAACAAATCAAGAGATTACAGATGCTGGCAAGGATGTGGAGAAATGGGCACCCTCCTACACTGTTGGTGGGAATGTAAACTGGTGCAGAACATGATCCCCTCCCAAGGTCTACATTCTACAAATACCCTCCCTTACACTGACTTCAGTTATGAGGATGGATAAGAATGTGGGAAACCTTGACCCAAGGCCAACACACGGGCCCCCATTGTGCTTACATCAAAAAAAGGGCCTTCTCAAGAAACTTGTTAATAAACATTTTTTTCTCTTCTCTTTTTTTGCTCTCGTAGTTTACAAACCAATCACAATAACTTCTAGCCTATCTATATATAGCTTAACCTATGTTTTAATCTTAGCATTACTAACTTAAATAATATGTATGCTAATCCTGTTTTCTACCAAAAACATCCTGTTATATTCTTGGTTATAAAATTTGCTCAACTTCACTGTAAGTACATTACATGATTTGGTTGGAACTTGTGAATTAAAAAACAAAGTCATAATTATGGCAAAAAACAAACTCATACAAAATAAGATAGGCTTGTTACTTTCTTAATATGGGGGACTGGCACCAAGAATTAATGGGATGGTTTTAAAAAAATACTTTTGTAAAACTTGTTTCTGTACACTTTCAATAATTAAAACATCTTATCACTAAGAATTAGTTACTGTAAACAATTTCTATTTTCTGCTGTCATGTTATTGCTTGATCAATAAAAAAGACACCAAAGCAGACAAAGCAGAGATGCCTGCCCAGCGATCAATAAAAAACCTGCAGCTCTCTCATCACTCTCTCGTGCTGACACTGTCCATTCTTCAGGAACCCCTGGACCTGCTGGAGCTGGACTCCGGCACCTACTCAGTGGTATTTGGGACTCTCCACCATGTGTACTTTGACTTGTTTCTTGAGGTAGTTCTACCAGGATGTCTTCTTAGTCGACTGTGTCTCTTTTCTTCCCAGACTCTTGTGAATCAGAGTATAGTGGCTTCAGTCCTTCTTAGTTTGATAGATGCAGGTCGTAGAAAATTACAGAGCTCCCTACTTCTCCACCATCTTCCCCCCTCCATTCATCCACTTTTAAACTTGAGACTGAACCTTTCACATCCTTCATTCTTTTCACATGATGAAATAAAGCCATGGGGTTGTGAACAGCAATAACCATGCAGGTGACAACAATAGAGTATGTACAACTTTGTCCAGTGCCGTTTTTGTCTGATAATTCCTATCCACATGGAAAATGGATTCTGTCCTGGAGGAATCTGAGCACTGCCCGAAGTCCCAGGTAAGGCGCCGCCTTATGTTTTGATATGTTGTGTTTCCATTTTCATTTGTCTCGATGTATATATTTCTATTTATGTCTTGATTTCTTTTTTGGTCCATAGGTCACTCTGTAGCATGTTGTTTTATTTCCACATGTGTGAATTATCTTTTAAATTTCTTCTTATAATTATTTTCTAGTTTCAAACTACTAGAGTCAGAATAGATGCCTGTTATTTCAATCTTCTTAAGTTTATTAAGATGTGTTTTATGTCCTAACATGTGATCTAGCCTAGAGAATGTTCTGTGTTCGCTTGAAAAGAATTTTTTCTGCTGCTGTTGGATAGAACGTTCTATAAATGTCTAAGTACATCAGGTCTGACAGGTAGTTTAAGTCCAGTGTTTCCTCACTGGCTTTCTGTCTGGACAATCTCTTGAAAGTGAAATCCCCCACTATTTTTGTATTGCTGACTATCCTTTCAGATCTGTTAGTACTTGCTTTATGTATTTAGGAGCTCCTATGTTGCATGAATATTTTTAAATGTTGCATCCTCTTATTGGATTGATCCTTTTATTTTATTTAATGACCTTTGTTTTATTACAGTGTTTGGCAGAAAGTCTATTTTGTCTGGAATAAGTAGACTTACCACTGTTTTCTTTCCGTTTCCATTTGCATGGACTAGTATTTCCAACCCTTCACTTTCAGTCTGTGTGTGTCCTTAAAACTGAAGTGAGTCTTGGGTAGGCAGCATATAGTTATGCCATATTCTTTTTATCCATTCAGCCACTCTATGTCTTTTGACTTGAAAGTTTAGTACTTTTACATTTAAAGTAATTATTTCTAGGAATAGGTGATGTCATTGTGTCCTGGCATCTTTGTAGTTCCTTTGTTCCTTTTTCTTTAGTTCTTCCTGTGTGATATGCTATTTTTCTATTGTGATATAGTTAGATTCCTGTCTCTTTCTCTTTTGTGTGTCTGCTATAGGGTTTATCTTTGTGGTTATAACAAGCCTTATAATAGACATCTTATTCTTATAAGACTATATTTTAAGCTAATAACAAGTTAACTTTGAATGCATACTATAGCTTTCATTTTTATTCTCCACCTACATTTTATGTTGTTGATGTCAAAATTTATATTTCTATCTCGTGTGTCTATTAAGAATTTATTGTAGTTATCGTTACTTTATATGCTTTTGTCTTTTAACCTCCAAACGAAATTTATAAGTGATTTACCTACCACCATTCTACATCAGAGTATTTAAAAATTAACTCATGTATTTATATTACCTGTAAGACTTATATTTCCATATTTTTTCCTCTTACTAATGAGCATCCTTTTATTTTAACTTGAAGAAGTCCCTTTAACATCTCTTTTAAGATCTGTGTGGGGATGTAGACTTCCAGCCATCTCTTATGTGGAATTCTTAAGAGCTGAAGTGCTCCATGTTGAATACAAAGCTCTCACTTCTCATGGAGAATCAGAATTGTGAGTTCCTTCCCGATCTGTGTTTCTGTTGCAGGGTGAGAACTTATGGTGAGAGTGTGCTTCAGCCTTTCCTTCCCATGTCAGTGTGGGTATTTTCTCATTCTACCTGATGTGTAGAAGTCACTCAGCTAGTTTCTGTATTTATTTCAGAGAGATTTGTTCCAGGTATACCTGTAGAGTCAGTGCATCCCTGAGAGGAGGTGAGTTCAGAAGCCTCCTATGATATCATCTTGGACCAGAATTCCTCTCTAGACCAAGATTCAGCAATAAAAAAAGAATTATTTTTATTGAATTCTACCAAAACTTAAAGAAGAATTAATACCAACCCTTCTCAAACTCTTCCAAAAATTGAGGAGGGAACACTTCCAAACTCATTTTACAAGTTCAGCATTACATTGATATCAAAACCAGGGAAGGACACTACAAGGAAATAAAATTATAGGCCATTATTCCTGATGAACATAGATGCAAAAATCCTCAAGAAAGTATTAGCAAGTCAAATTCAAAAATACATTCAAAGGATCACGCATCATACTCAAGTAGGATTTATTCTGGGGATGCAAGGATGGTTCAATATCTACAAATCAATCAATGTGATACATACCATTAACAAAACAAAGGGTAAAGATGAGATGAGAATCTCAACAGATGCAAAAAAAGCATTTGACAAAATTCAACATCAATTCATGATAAAAATTCTCAACAATCAGATGTAGAGGTACTGTACCTCAACCTAGTAAAGTCCGTATATGACAAACCCACAGCTAACATCACACCCAGTGGTGAGAAGATGAAGGCTTTTCCTTTAAGAAAACAAAGATGCCCACTCTCACCACTTTTATTCCACATTGTATTAGCATTCCTAGCCAGAGCAATTAGATAAGAAAAATAAACAAAAGGCATCCAAATTGGGAAAAAAGAACTAAAACTGTTACTATTTGTAGATGGCATGATTTTACTTATAGAAAACCTAAAGATTCCACCAAAAAATGTTGAAACCAATTAATACATTTGGTAAAGCTTCAGGACACAAAATCAATAAACAAAAGTCAGTTATGCTTATATATACTATCAGACTATCAGAAGAAAAATTAACAATCCCAGTTACAATTGCATCAAAAGAATACAATACCTAGGAATAAAATAAGCAAGTATGTGAAAGAGTCATACACTGAAAACTATAAGATATTGATAATATAAATGAAAGAAAACAGATAAATGAAAAAATAGTCTGTGCTTATAGATTAGAAGAACAAATACTGTTGAAGTGTCCATACTACCCAAAGGCATCTATAGATTCAATGCAATCCCTAATAAAATTCAGTGGCATTTTTCACAGAAATAGAAAAATAATTCTTATTTGTATGGAGGCAATCAAAGAACTTGAATAGCCATATCAATCTTGAGAAAGAATAACAAGGCTGGAGGCATTACATTTCCTAATTTAAAACTATATTACAATGTGGTAGTTATCAAAATAGTATGATATTGCCCTAAAAACAGACACAGAGATGAATGGAACAGAATAGAGAGCCCAGAAATAAGCCTACACATATATGGTTAATTAATTAATTAATTAATTTTAAGCAGTTTATTGTCAAATTGGTTTCCGTACAACACCCAGTGCTCTTCCCCACAAGTGCCCTCCTCCATCCCCACCACCTCTTTTCTCCCCTCCCCTTCCCCTTCAACCCTCAGTTCGTTTTCAGTATTCAATGGTCTCTCAAGTTTGGCTTCCCTCTCTCTCCCCAATTCTCTTTCCCCCTTCCCCTCCCTCTGGTCCTCTATTAGTGTTCTCCTGTTCTCCTGTTAGACCTATGAGTGCAAACATATGGTATCTGTCCTTCTCTGCCTCACTTATTTCTCTTAGCATGACACCCTCGAGGTCCATCCACTTTGCTACAAATGGCCATATTTCATTCTTTTTCATTGCCATGTAGTACTCCATTGTGTATATATACCACATCTTCTTGATTCACTCATCAGGTGATGGACATTTAGGCTCTTTCCATGTTTTGGCTATTGTTGAAAGTGCTGCTAAGAACATTGGGGTACATGTGCCCTTATGCATCAGCACTTCTGAATCCCTTGGGTAAATCCCTAGCAGTGCTATTGCTGGGTCATAGGGGAGTTCTATCGATAGTTTTTTGAGGAACCTCTACACTGTTTTCCAGAGCTGCTGCACCAGTTTACATTGCCACCAACAGTGTAGGAGGGTGCCCGTCTCTCCACACCCTCACCAGCAGCTATATACTCTTGATTTTTTCAGTTAAGCCACTCTGATTGGTATGAGATGGTATCTCAGTGTGGTTTTGATTTGTGTTTCCCTGATGATGAGTGATGTTGAGCATCGTTTCATGTGCCTGTAGGCCATCTGGATGTCCTCTTTGGAGAAGTGTCTGTTCATGTCTTCTGCCCATTTCTTCACTGGGTTATTTGTTTTGTGGGTGTGAAGTTTGGTGAGATCCTTGTAGATTTTAGATACTAGCCCTTTATCTGATATGTCATTTGCAACCATCTTTTCCCATTTTGTCGGGTGCCTATTAGTTTTCTTGATTGTTTCCTTTGCAGTGCAGAAGCTTTTTATCTTGATGAGATCCCAAGAGTTCAATTTTGCTTTCATTTCCCTTGCCTTTTGGGATGTGTTGAGTAGGAAATTGCTGCAGTTGAGGTCAAGGAGGTTTTTTCCCACTTTCTCCTCGAGGGTTTTGATGGTTTCCTGTCTCACATTCAGGTCCTTCAGCCATTTTGAGTTTATTTTTGTGTATGGGGTAAGAAAGTGGTCTAGTTTCATTCTTCTGCATGTTGCTGCCCAGTTCTCCCAGCACCACCTGCTAAAGAGGCTGTCTTTTTTCCATTGGATACTCTTTCCTGCTTTGTCAAAGATTAATTGGCCATACCTTTGTGGGCCCAGTTCTGGGTTCTCTATTTATTCCATTTGTCTATGTGTCTGTTTTTGTGCCAATACCATACTATCCTGATGATGACAGCTTTGTAGTAGAGGCTAAAGTCTGGGATTGTGATGCCTCCCGTTTTGGTTTTCTTTTTCAATAATACTTTGGCTATTCGGGATCTTTTGTGGTTCCATAGAAATTTTAGGATAGCTTGTTCTAGCTTTGAGAAGAATGCTAGTGCAATTTTGAGTGGGATTGCATTGAATGTGTAGATTGCTTTGGGTAGTAATGACATTTTCACAATGTTTCTTCTTCCGATTCATGAACAGGGAATGTTTTTCCGTTTCTTGGTGTCTTCTTCAATCTCTTTCATAAGTTTTCTATAGTTTTCATCATATAGATCTTTTACATCCTTGGTTAGGTTTACTCCTAGGTATTTTACGGTTTTTCTTGCAATCGTGAATGGGATCAGTTTCTTGATTTCTCTTTTAGCTGCTTCATTATTGGTGTATAGGAATGCAACTGATTTCTGTACATTGACTTTGTACCCTGCAACTTTACTGAATTCATTGATCTGTTCTAGAAGGCTTCTGGTGGAGTCTGCTGGGTTTTCCATGTAGAGTATCATGTCATCTGCGGAAAGTGAAAGTTTGACTTTTTCTTTGCAGATTCTGATGCCTTTTATTTCCTTTTGTTGTCTGATTGCTGATGCTAGGACTTCCAGCACTATGATAAACAGTAGCAGTGAGAGTGGACACCCCTGTTGTGTTCCTGATCTAGGGGGTAAGCTCTGAGTGTTTCCCCATTGAGGATGATATTAGCTGTGGGCTTTTCATAAACTGCTTTTATAATGTTTAGGTGAGTTCCTTCTATTCTGACTTTCTCAAGGATTTTTTATTTAGAAAGGGTGCTGTATTTTGTCAAATGCTTTTTCTGCATCTATCGACAGGATCGTATGGTTTTTATCCTTTCTTTTGTTAATGTGATGGATCATACTGATGGGTCTGTGAATATTGAACCAGCCCTGTAACCCAGGAATGAATCCCACTTGATTATGGTGGATAATTCTTTTAATATGCTGTTGAATTTGATTTGCTAGTATCTTGTGGAGTATTTTTGCATCTGTATTCATTAAGGATATTGGTCTGTAGTTCTTTTTTTTTTTTTTTTTGGCTGGGTCTCTGGTTTGGGTATCATGGTGATG
>PISW01010898.1:0-45365 GCA_004023785.1 Mungos mungo
CAAAAAGGGAAAGTTTGACTTCTTCTTTGTCGATTCTGATGCCTTTTATTTCCTTTTGTTGTCTGATTGCTGATGCTAGGACTTCCAACACTATGTTAAACAACAATGGTGAGAGTGGACATCCCTGTCGTGTCCCTGATTTCAGGGGGAAAGCTCTCAGTTTTTCCCCATTGAGGATAACATTGGCTGTGGGCTTTTCATAAATGGCTTTTATGATGTTTAAGTAATTCCTACCTGATGTTTTACAAAACAAGTTTGTTGACCCCCTTAGTCTCTCTTTTCTAGAGCAAAAGGAGGAGCTCAGACCCCAGTTTACCAAGCTCCACCACCGTTTCCTCCGGGATTGAGGTGGGGAGGCAGATAACCTTTACCTCTTACCTGGCTTGAGGCTAGGAGATAGAACCATGCTTCTCCTTCTCTTCCCTGAGAGTCAGTGGGGATGCAGCAAGAACATTCTGGAAGAAAATCTCATCACTCAGCTCCATATCCATGTTCTCTGCCCTAAGCCATTTCCTCTAAACATATGCATAATATAATATGGCATTTCACTTTGGGATTTCATTTCTGTTATATCTTAGTGTCCGGTCAAAATTTCCATTTTAAGCCTACATTACCATCACCATCATTCATAATGTGTGTCCTTGAATAGCCTAAGTTTGTTAGGAGTAGGATCTCTTTTGTCTTATTTTTGAATCCTTCATAGCACTTAACACAATGCCTCACACAGCATATATCTACAATAAGCCTTGCTTGAATGAAAGAATTAATGATAATTAATTCATATGCTCAATATTTCAGCCCAAATCAACAACTCAAAATTCTCTGAAGACAGACATTTTTTTCCCTGCGTGTCTTTGCATATACACTACCTGGTATATCTTTCTCCCTTCCTTTCTCATCCACCATCCTTCAAGATGCAGCTCAAAAAAAATGTATATAATTTTATTAAAAATAAAAAGTAAAACTCTGATACCCTCAAATAGAAAATCATAGTACCAGTAAAACCATCCCACATTCACTCTAGAATAATATAGCATTTTTTAATTTAAAAAAATTTTAATGTTTATTTTTGAGACAGAAAGAGGCAGAGCACAAGTGAGGGAGGGGCAGAGAAATAGGGAGACACAGAATCGGAAGCAGACTCCAGGCTCTGAGCTGTCACCATAGAGCCCAATGCAGGGCTCGAACCCATGAGCCATGAGATCATGACAAGAGACAAAGTTGAAAGAATATAGCATGTTTAACCCATAGCCAATAACACATCTCTCTCCTCTGGTACTTAAAACAGCGCACCTTGCCTGGAGGTATAATTGTCTCTCCCATATACCTGGACTGTGCATGTTATCATCACCTAGAAAGTCTTTAAAATACACTGATGCCTGGGCTCCATTTCAGACCAAGAAAAAATCAGAATCTCCAGGCTGGGGCCTGAGTATTGGCATTTTCAAAATGCACTTCCATGATCTCATATGCAGCCAGAGTTGAGAACCACTGTACACAATGGTGAGCTACCACAAGGCAAAGAACACAGCTTCTCTCTGCAACTCTTCTTATTAGCAAAGATTACAGTGGAATAAATAGTTGTCAAATGAGTGAACTATGAACCGTAATAGAAATATAAAGAATAATTTATGTAAGTCTATTAGAAAATGTTGTGCGATAAACAACTATATATTAATCTAATGACTTCTGATTAACTGGACAGGTTTATTTAACCATATTGAGCACATAAAATGGCTAGAACCTCACGTCTAACTAAGCAGTTTTCCCAACTGCGGTAAACTTGGCCTTAAAAGAAATATAGATGGCCCTGCAGAAACATGGACATTAAGGCAGTTCATTAGCATGGTCCCTAACCAAGTCCAAAAGACCTTCAAAGACCCCTCAGATAATGTAGATATATTTCAAGGTTGTTATCCTACAGCTGTCAGGCCCAGCCTCTCCTTGCCTTCAGCTGTGTAATTTATACTTGACACTGGCATGAGAGTTTTTTATTAATATGTTTGTCAAGCAACACTCTCTGCTCTCTTGTAATTACGCTGCCTGTTAGTAGCATTAAGTACCAACATATCTCTTGGTTTTCACTTGTTAATTTGTGCATCTCCTATATTTAGAGATAGCAACAGATGTAGTCATAGGATCAGAAAATTGCCGATGGTCAGGGCAGTTCATGAAGGCATGCATCTCTTTGCCAGTAATTAATCTGCAATGAACTAGTGTCACATAGTGGGAAGATCACAAAAGAAGCTCTGGGTTTGAGTTGGTCCCTATCACTTACCCTGTGTCCTTAGACACATCAGCTAACCTCTTTGTGCTTTGTACAACCAATCTCAAAAATGGAAGGTAATAATGAAATCTATTTCATATGCCCAGCAGAGTTATTGTGTGGATAAAATAATATGATAGGTGAGAAAAACACTTAATAAGCTATAAACACCTATGCTAATATCCTTGTTTCATTCATTCAGTTGCAAATACTGTCTACACACCCACTGTGTCAGGTACTAAAGGGATACAAATAATGATTTCTGTTACCATTGTTATTATAGGGACCATACTATTGTAATGAAGTCTTTCTGGCTTCTTGTGATTGTTAATTTTGCAAATCAACCTAAGTGGGCAACAGAGTACCCAGATATTTGGTAAGACATTATTCGAGGTATGTCTGTGAGGGTGCTTTTGGGTCAAATTGACATTTGCATTTCTGGACTGAGTAAAACAGATTTTGTCCTCGCTAAAGTGGGCGGTCCCCATCCAATCAGTTGAAGACCTGGATAGAACAAAAAGGCTGAGTAAGAGGGAATTTCTTTCTGCTTGACTATGCTGGCTTTGGACATTGAAAAATTTCCCCCTGCCTTCATACTTGAACTAAAGCGACAGCTCTTCCTAGGGCTACAGCCCATCAGCTTCTGGACTAGGGCTACACATCAGTTTTCCTGGGATTCCAGCTAGCCAACTGCAGACCTTGAGAATTATTAGCTCCCATGATTGCGGAAGCCAATTCCTTATAATAAGTCTGTGCGTGTATGTATATATAAATGTAATATTATACATGACATTTTATAATATATATATTTTAAACATATAAACAAAACCAATAGAATGTGTGTATGTGTATGTGTGTGTAGGTACACATACATTTTACTGGTTTTGTTTATACACAGACAAACACACACCCACAAACACATCATATTAGTTCTGTTCCTCTGAGGAACTCTAACTAAAATGCATCTATAGCAATATAAACACTTGGGGGGGGGTGCTTCAGAGATAGTTTTTAACTAAAATGTCTTACATCGATAGAAGTGTTTTCAGTGCATCCAATAGAAGTTGCTATGTGAGTCAGTGGTTATTGGAATCTGCTGGCCAGCTTTAAAAACATCAATTCCCAGTCTTGAGACTGGGTCTTCTGAATTAGTGCCTTAAGGAGGCAGAGCCCAGGAATCTCGATTTCTAGCAGTCTACCCAGTATTTCATCTGCCTAAGCACATTTGGGAACCTTCCATCCAAGAGGTTTGACTGACAGAACAAGAAACCAAGGAACTTCCCTGGTGTCTGAAATTCCATCACCTCAGGTTTATACATGCGGTATCTCTCTTTTGTCTCCTGCTAAATGCAGATAAGCTAGAAAGATAATATATAAGGCCTTTAACCATAAATTTAGGGTATATTTATCCTGACTTCAGCTCTGATAAGGTTCCTTCCACATCCAAACACCTTCAAGGTCTCTCCATTGTCTACTTAATGAAACCCGATCTTCTTCCAATGATATCCAAATCCTCCTCAAATATGACCTCTGGATGTCCAAAACACCATTGTTCACACAATCACCCACAAACGTCTTACAATCCAGCCACCACAGAGGCTGCAACGTCTTGTTTTCACCTCCACCTGGAGGGCGCTGTTACTCCTGACCACCATCCTCTAGATTGTAGGTCAAACGGCATTTTATTCTTGCAACTTCTCTAGTAACTCTCTTATAGACTCCTTCATACACGGGCACCAGTGTACACACCTCCTTTCTTGATTGAGAACCTCCTGAAAACAGGTCTGCTCTCCATGTCTGTTTCCCCAGACTTGAAATCTGGCACACAGTAAGATTCATACATATTAATGGACTTGATTCACACTCTTTCCTTAATGGACACCAAAAGAAAAAAATGGGGAAGCTGGACATTTAGCTGCAAAATTCCAAGTGTTATGGAAAGACGGCATACCATGTAGGCTGGGCAGCACAGTGTACTGGCTAGAAGTGAAAGCTTTATAAGGATGGATGTAGTTTCGATTCATACCTCTCCTACTTATTAGTGATGTGATGGGTCCCCTACTTTACCTTTCAGCATCTCAGTTTCTTTGTAAGTGAAGATGGTGATGGTATTAACCTGAGAAGGATGTTGTGAGGTTTAAATAGGCTGAGAACTTGGCACGTCATCAGAAGGTACCATATTCACATTAATGAACTATACTTGTTATTGGCTCTTTCTTATTATTTTAGCAGTATTTTGGTAAGTGAGCACAGACCTGAACAAAGGAAGATCCCTAATTTATAAGTCAGGAGAAAAGTGGAAGGGTCCTAAAGCTAACTTCTCTGGTGGGCCCTGTCCATTCATGAAAGGTATTTACACCAGGAGGAGGTGGGGGGACAACCAGAGAGTTATGTTCTCTTCTTCCATGAGTTGCCTCTCTTCTCTGATGGATTTCCTTAAGGAATATAGATCCACAGGAGATTTATGTGTGTGCTGTGTTTCCCAATACTTAACGCAACTTACTTGCCACCACTAAGCATTCATTCTTTTCCTGGAGGTCAATTCACAAGGTTCCTGCTCCTGCCAGGGGCAAGATTGATAGAGCGGCAGTTGCTGACTTGATGGCTAATGTATGCGAGGCTAGCCTCCTCTTTGTCTCTGGACTAGAAGGAGAAATGGGCCAAACTCAGTCCTTGGAATTGAAAAGTGATCTTAGATACCACTTTGTCCAATCCACTGCCTGGATATTTGACAAAGCTCATACCGAGATGAGGGAAAATAACTTAGAATACACAGAGCCATGGTTGTACCACTTGTCTGTGACAAAGGCAGCCCGATTCTTGATGAAATAAGAAAAGTAAGGACAATGTTGTAAGGCTTTCATAAAAGTGAATGGGTTGGATATTTTTTTAATGTTTAGTTATTTTGAAAAGGATAGAGAGAGGGAGACGGAGGGAGAGAATGAGCTTTCACCTGAGCTGGAGAGACGCAGAGAGAAAGGTAAGGAAAGAATCCTAAGCAGGCTCCATGGTTTCAGTGCAGAACCCAAAAAAGGGTTCAATCTCATAATACCATGAGATCATAACCTGAACTGAAACCATGATTCAGATGCTTAACCAACTGAGCCACCCAGGGGCCCCTGAATGGGTTGGATATTTTTTTATCCAAAGTTAAATTTTTCATACTTTTATAATATTAAGATTACTTTTCTGTATAAGACCACGATGGTTAATGCCAACATCTTTCTTTAATGACCTTACCTGGGCAAATAAACGGAGATAACTCTATGTCCTTCTTCACTGTTCTGTTGTTGTTCCTTCGGCCAGCTGTTTTACTGGTCTATAAATTCCCCAAGAGTTGGGCGCTCTCTGATATCAAGATTGAGAACAGGAGCTGTGGAATTAGAAAAACCTGAAATGTTATCTTTGTTCTTCTTCCAAGTTGTATGACTTTGAAAAATTCATTTAACTTCTCTGTGTCTCTAAACTGTTAACAATTACAATAATGCCTACTTTACAGGATCACGTACAATAAAGAGATACCAGATAGCATGTGGTCAGCACTGGGCCTGGCACAAAGATGATGACAGTGGGTGGTTAAAGAGGTTTTTCAGAAGTCAATCATGTAGATAAAATGTTTAAATGAAGAGCAGACTCATAAGGAATGAAAAAGCATTTAATTTCCCCATGTGAGATTATTCCTAGCTTGTAGCCCATATGCTTTGAGACTGCCACTGTTGGATTCAAACAGAATAGACTTACATGTTACTAACCTGAGTCAGTCTCTGGTCTAATGACTTTAAATAAGGCAATTAGCTTCTCTGAACCCGTTTCCTCATATAATAGAATATAGTCTCCCCTTATAGTACATTAACACAGGAGGCATTTTCATACATCTGTACATAACATACACAGCAACTCCATAAAATAGACACAATCAATTACTGTGCTTTGCAGTAATGCTCAAGGAAGCTGTGTGAACACTGGGCTCTTGCTCCTAAGGGAAAGACAGGGTTAGGTTCCTATGAGCCTCTGGTCACGATAATATCATTAACCAATCAATACATACCTTGATTTATGTGTGTTTCTTTTTTAAAGATACTCTATTTAATATATAGTTGATTCATTAACATTGAAAGCATGGCCAACATCACTAAAAACACTCCTGAAAGAAATTTACCTAACACATGTTATTTTCTACAGCCTTCTTCTGCTAAGGAAGACCAGACAATACTTCAGCACTATACTTGGGGTTAAACCATGCAAAACACTGAAATCACCAACAGGAGGCACAAAAATGTGAAATACGTGGTGTTTAAAAGACCTCACAAAGGCTATTGCTTACCGTATGACTGCTAAAACAAAAAGGCAGAACAGTGCCTTGTGGCTCTCAGCCAGGAGTATGTGTGGGGGGCAACTCCTGATTTTGTTCCTCTGTGCATGCTGCATGTCTGCTAATGACCACAAAAGCACCACAGGTATTGAATTGGGGATTACAAATAAATTTTAGTGAGAAGTTTTATTTGCAAATAAAAAATCTACCAAAAAAAAAAATAAGAAAAATCAACTGTACTATTCTGTTCACAGCTGAGGACTCTGATGCTCAAATAACTTATTTAATAAAACGAGTTAGCGGCTAAGTTGATTTGAAATTGGGTACATGTTTTCAAAGAACATTCCCACATTCTTTCCATTACTAACCCCACATCTAGCACTGCTTTGATTCTAGTTACTCTACCTATGCAGTAGGAGTGCTATAAACAGCTACCTCAGAGAAAGACAGTGAAGATCAAATTAGCTGATGCCCTTGGAGGTGCTTTGTAAACTGTAGAGCATTACACAAATGTGAGAGTTGTATAAGTAGATTCAATTAAAGGGAAGTTTCACTATTCAGTATTAAGGCTGACTATAATGAGCTCCCTGACTCTTCAACAGTTGAAAGAGACCAAGATGAGAACCAGGACCTTGAGAGGTCCTGGGGTTGATAACCCTTATCCCAGCAAGCAATGTGAAGCTGGTGACTCAAGTTAATTCAACAGAGCCCCAGTGGGATTTCTCTTCCAGGATTCTGAGAGCAAAAGAAGTGCTTACAGTATATTTTAGCTAAAAGATCAAAATGCAGGTTAAATGCACTAAAAATAAAAAGAGTTTCTGATGGCAAGTCCACTTATAGTTGCTGTTACAAAACTCCATCACCTAGACCACACATACACACACACAAAATCAACAGGAACAGCATTAGTTAGCATTGCAGCTATTGGTGAATGGGAGTTTTGTCTCAAAAACAATCTTGAAGGGGCACCTGGGTGGCTCAGTTGGTTAAGTGTCTCACTGCAGCTCCTGTCATGATCCCATGGTTTGGGGGTTCAAGCCCCACATCGGGCTCTGTGCTGACAGCTTCTGGAGTCTGCTACGGATTCTGCATCTCCTTCTCTCTCTGTCCACCCCCCTTCTCGCACTCAGTCTGTTCCTCACTCTATCTCTCTCACAAAAAGAAATAAACATTAAAACACATTAAAAAATTAAAAAATGGATACAATCTTGAAGCTTCTTTGCTGTGCTCAAATGAGGAAGGGGGCTTTGAGCCCACAGACTCTGTGTTAATTACAAAAGGGTATTCAATAAAGTTGGGACCAGACTCATCCAAACAAGACCAGAAGAATCAACCATCTCTGATAAGGAAAACTTGGCAAAAAGGGAGAGAAAGGACTTGAACAGAATCATACCCTTTAACTTACTAATTCCACTTCAAAAATGCTAATAAAATGATCAGAGAAGGGAATATTTTGACACACAAAGATATTCATTGTGTAGTTGTTTCTAATTTTTAGCTTTTATAAATAATAGGAAAGCAGTTTAAAAATTATGACACATCCACACAATACTAAATATAATTAAAAACCATTTTAAGAACTTTAACAATATACAAAAAATATAGTGAGTATAGTTCTAAGTAAAGAAAAAAAGTAAAAGCAGGATACAAAAAGCATGAGTCAACTGTGTTTATGTGTGCATTCCTAAAAATAAAACAAACGAGAAATGAAAGGAAATGTGCTAAATGTGAGCAATTATTAATTTTTTTGTTTCTGAAATTATGAGTGGTTTTTATTCATTTTTTTTTCCAAGGTTTCTACCATAAATATATAGCATTATTATATTTAAGATGGGGGTAGGGACAAACAGCATAAGGAAAGTACAATCTAATTTGCTGTCACACTCCACACCAAAAGACTGCTTTGATGAACAGAGCACAGATTAAACAAGATTTAGCCTGTTCATCTAACAGGTCACTGATCTGTAAAAATATCAGATGTTTTCAGATTTCTCAAATCATTTATTATTAAGCAACTAGTTGGAGTGTAGCCAACTTAATTAAACAAAGAACATGAGATGGCCCCATCCCCAGAACAGCCCCTGGGGGGCCAAGACTTTCCTCTCTTCACCTTCGTACTGCCAGACCCTTATGCTTGCAACAGAGCAGGAGTTCAATAAATATGTATTGAAAGAATGAATACATTACAAAATAGACTGCCATAAAATCACAGTTCAGAAGCCATCTGTCTTATCCTTCATTCACTCATGTAGTCATTCAAAGTTTTATTAAGCACCTACCACATACACATATGACTGGGCATGAGCAGCCTTCAAGACCATGCAATGACCTATGACATTCCCAATACATAAACAGATAAAGAACTTCATACAATAAGAAAGTTATGAACAAAATACTAAGCAGGTTGACAACAAGGAAGAGTTTCTTTGGGTGGAGAGTTATGAGAAGGTTTTTAGGGGGCATAGGATTTGAACTGAGTCTGGAAGGATGGACAGAAGTTGGACATGAGTGCAGAAAGTGGAGAGAAGACATCTCACTGAAGTAATTAGAAAAGCAAAGTCTTAAAGGCAATAATTTATAACTAGGTAAAACAAGAAGTGCTTTAGTTTGGCTAGAGCATGGAGACCTGAGAAAGGCCATGGAAGGGAGACTGAAGCCATGGAAACTGGTTATGTAGAGAGGGATTTGAGTGTCATGTTAAGATTTGCTTTCTCCCATTAGATACAGGAGAAAAAATGGAAAGTCTTTGAGTAGTTGAGTGGCCTGTGCAGAGAAATGCTTTCAGAAGACATGGGCAGCAATGATAAAATGAGCAGGAAAACAGGGAGACAGAGCCTTAAATGGGTAAAGCACATCATGACAAAAGCCTCCAGGGAATGGCTGGGAATATTCAACCAGCTAAGCAACTGGAAACTCTACTCTGAGCTCCCTCAATCATCAGAACTGCCCGGGTCTCTGCTGCTGGATTTCCTTTAAGATGAGATGCTAAGGACCAAGCTCTGAGAGTGATGCTTGAACACTAGGCTCAACCACCATCCCTATTCCCCCTCTGCATCCGAAGCAGTTGAACTGCTTTGCAAATATATGCAGATACATGCAAATAACAAATCCATTAACATGTGCCCCAAGCCTCAAAGGGAAAGGTTTGCTTTGATCAAAGCTCATAATGGGATATATCCAAGGGGCAGAAAAACAATATCCTGCTCAACCCAAACAAGGGAAGGTTTAGGTTCTGAAACAGAATGCCTGGTCTTACTGCTATTCAGTGAAATATTAGGGCATATGCTTTCCCCTTCTACTTCTCCATTTCCTGAAGCTGGAATTGCTGTAAATGATCTTCTCTTTGCTTCAGTTTAGTATGGCTGCAAGTACTGATCAAAACATGTGGGGTATGTGTGTGTGCGCACACGGGTGCACATGAAAAATGACCCTCTAACCTCCTTAAAGTATGGTCTATAGACAGATAGCATCAACACCATCTGGAAGAATGGAGAATCTAACCAGATTCCAGTACTAGTGAGTCAGAATCTGCATTTCAACAAGATGCCAGGTGTGCGTTATAAAGTGAGGAGCAGTGATCTAAATAACCTGAGTAACCATAATTATAAACTTGTAAAGGCAAGGACTCATACTTATTTACCTTCGTATCCCCTCGGGCATGGTACATAATCAGTAATCAAAACAGGCCTCTCTTTCCTCTTCTGTAAAATGAAATAGTAGCCATCTCAGGGGCTATCGCATAGAGCGAACAGAGTATTAAATATAAGATGTAGAGCACAATGCCTACTGTGGGGGGGGGGTGCCCAAAGCTCTAATTCCCTGCTCACTTCCATTCTCTGTTCAAAGCAATTGCTGAGCTGTGTGCTAGTAGCTTAAGTTGAGCATTTTGTATGTTCTAAAATATCTATCTCATCTAATCCTCCTATTCTGAGAAAATGTGTTGCCGGCTGAGTTTCCTCAGCCAGAACACTAGGAACCAGACAAGTTCAAGTTCTTGTGCAAAGTCACAAGGCAGTAGGGGCAGAGCCAGAATTTGAACTAGCCCCCTTCTAATCCACCTTTAACCCCACAGCCACCTCATCCATAATGTAGGGCAGATCACATAAATACCCTGCTAAAAATTCTTCTACCACCTTCAGAGTTGAAGCTAAACTTTTTTGCACAGCCCAGGAGGAGATGGTATGATCTGAATGTACTACAGAAGGTGACCTTTGACCGCAGGGTGGGCATGGGTTGGCTGGTCAGGTAGGACAGCGTTGAAAAAGACCCAGGGAGACTTTCATACCTGCCCTCTGTCTGCTTCTTCAATCTTTTGCTTCTTCTCCAATCAGTTGCTTCTTTCCTCTTATTTCAGGTCATATTTGTTAGTTCAAAGTCATCAGGACATTTTACATCTCCCTTGATTTACTATGGTCCCTTTCTCTGGAATGGGTTTGCCTAACCCATTGTGTCCCATAGCTTCCACCACCCCTCCAGACACATCTTCCACCTTTCCACTCTGCCCTGTGCCTCTTGGGGCTGATCAGTCAGGGCTACAGAGAGGGCCTCAGGGCTGGGTTTGGCAGGGGATGAAAGGGAAGAGGAGAATGAGGCCAGAGTATATATTGTTCTGTGCCCCGGTTCCTTCCTACAAGGTGGATGAGAGCCAGCTATATCCCTCTAGCGAAGGCTCTCCTCCCTCAAAAAGACCAGTGCTACAGGATTCTGGCAACTGCAGCCTCCTGTCCTCACATGGGGCATAGGCAGTATCACCATATGTGGTGGCACCACATACCCACACTATGCCTTCTGGTTTCCTTTTACCCTCACCTTTGGACATGAACTCTCCTTCTGCGATCCCATTTTGCACATAGCTTTTGTTTCCTTTCAGGAGCCTGACTAAACCATTCTTCATCCAGCTAACTCCTGTTCAACCTAAAGAACAATCCAAGGGCTGCCATCTCTGGTTCCATGATACCTTCTCTCACAGCAGTTGTGACATTGTGACATGTGACTAGATACTATTAGTGTTCATGTCCTTGTCTGACTTCTTCAAGGACAATGATATTCCTTTTTACTTTATAGGCTCAGTATCTAGGAAGCACTCTACAAATATGTGTTAAATAGATTCATTAAGAGTGACTAAGTCAACTTTTCTTGACATAAACATTTCTAGCTTATGAAAATGAAGAAAATCTCTAAGGAGATTTTTTTTATATTCAAGGCATTGCTGTTCTGTACTTAAGAGTGCTCTCTGTCTGTTAATCACTTAACCTGGGACTACTGCAGGCAATCTGAGCATATGTTCACCCTAATGACAACCCATCCATGGTGGTGTGACGTCTAGGGATGGAGTGAAATTCAAGAACTCTACAATGGCTGGAAGGGATGGTGACGTTGGGAATTCTTGGATAGACACCATGGTCCCTGCCACCCTGAGATACATACCGCTGTGTAATTCCCTACCTTTGCATGTAGCCTGGGGCTAGTAACTTGTCTCTCACACATAGAATACAGCAATGTTGCGCTGGTGATTTGTTTCCTAAAGAGTGCCTTGCATCCTGCTGGTACTCTCTCCCTCCCTCGGGCTCTCTCTTTGTTCACTCTGATGAAACTTGCTACCATATTTCTGAGCTGCCCTATGGGGAAGACCATGTGGTAAGGAAGTGAGGGCAGCCTCTTGCCAACAGCCAGAAGAATTGAGCCCTCGGTCTCATTGCCTGCCAGGGACTAAATCCTGCCAATAACCACTGAGGGGCCTGAAAACAGATCCTGCCCCCGCCAAACCAAGGGATGACTGCAGCCTTCACTACTATTGCAGCTTGAGCCAGAACCCAGAACTCAGAGAATCTGGTGAAGCTGCCCCAGTTTCCTGATCAACAGAGATCTTGAGATATTCAGTGTTGCTGCTTTAAGCCAATAATTGTGGACAAGTGGCTATGTAGTTAATAGGAAAACTACTCAAGGATTTTCTCCGAATTAATTATCAGTGGTGTGGTACTAGTCCTCCTCTGCCAGATCCAAGGGTAAGAATGGGAAAACCAGAGGGAAATAGAGGAAAGGATTGAATGCTTGTTGATTGCAATTTTTAGCTGGGCTAGAAGCCCTTAGCCCAGAAATTATTTCTTCCCATCCCAAAGAAGAAATCCAATGACATCACTCTAATTGACCTGTCTGCCCCCTGGTCCTTATGTGTTTTTGTTTAAAAAGTAAATGAATCCAATAACAACGGGAACTGAAGCTGCCACTTACTGAGCATTAGGGACTGTCTGCAAAGCGGCCACTTACTGAGCATTAGGGATTGTCTGCAACATGGCCAACGGCAATCTCTCCCAACCCAGCACAGGCACACTGCAGGCCCTACCAAGAGGTAGGGTCTACCTCCCCTTGAATCTCACGTCTTGCTCTGATCACAACTGGCAGAAGTAGCTCCATGCTAGTGCCAAGCCTAGGGCTTAAAGGGCATAGTGGTATTTATTTTTGCATTCTTGAGAGCTCTGAGGTGTCATGTGAAGAAGTCTGATTGCTAGAGAGGGAAGAGGGAGGGCATGGAGAGAAAGAAGCTGCAGAAGGTGGGAAATTACAGAGAAAATCAGAGAGAGAGAGAGAGAGAGAGAGAGAGAGAGAGAGAGAATAAGCCCAGCCAGCTACCAGTGGCTCTACAGTACCAGCTTCAGTACCAAGCATGTTGAAGAAGCTACCTTGGATCCTCCAGTCTTAGATGAACTGGCCCATACAGGGCAATAGGAGGTGTACCCCAAAATCCCTTCCTTGACTGGAGAATTACAAGCAAATAAATGGCAACTCATTTTTAGCCAACAGGTGTTAGAAGGATTTGTTGTACAGCAACTGACAACCCAAACTCTGAGGAACTAACATGCTGTCCGGCACCTAGCTAGACTGTTCACCTATGCTCTCCTACAGTCCGTGTAACTCCAACTCTGTAGGATGGGTAATTCCACTACACTGAAGCTGAAGACACAGAGACCCAGAGAGAGGCCGGGTAATTTATACAAGGTGGCTTAGAATTTAAACAAAGTCACATAAATAATGAAAGCGAGAGTGTCAGAATTCACATCCAAATCTTGTGACTCTAAAACACGCACTTGATGTTAAACCTCGAGATGGCAAGGCAGCACACAGTCCAGGGCCACCACCGCAGTCTATGAGAGCAGCACTTCCTGGGGTTGGGGGATGACTAACCACAGGAAGCACCAGACCCAAGCCTGGTGGCAGAATGGGAAAGCAAGCTCCTGGCCCACAGAGGGACTTGAGCTCTGTGCTCAAGGAAAATTGCAGCTTGGGGGAAAGATGCGGGCATCACTTCAGTTCTAGGGAAGCTGACGGATAGGACTGAGGTTCTGTGATTTAAGTTGTGCCTAATGCAGGGAAGATGCACATACATACATGCAGGAGCTTGCTTTCATTGTTGCCTCCAAACATCCCTTAGCCTGGAGTGGGGCTGCAGGAAGCAGAAGAAAAGAAGTCACTAACGAGAGAATGTCCTTTGGAATCTCCCTCCAGGGAAGCAGGAGCAGCAGGTACTGGGTAGCCCAAAAGGTCCCCTGATAGTAGTAATAGCAGTTATGAAGTTCTCAGCCTTTTTCTATTGTATCAACCTCTCCAATGATTCCATGAGTTAGGAACAAATACCAGCCCCACTTTACAGAGGGCAAAACCAAGGAACGTATAGGTTAATTAACTTTCCCAAGGTGATGCTACTAACTGGTAATCAGAGAGTTCCAGCCCAGCACCCGTGGGCTCTGCGTCTGTGGCAGTGCTGAGACAATGTGACTGGCTGAGTGTGTATGGCCCTCTGAGGCCGCCCATAGACAAGTATGACTCTCCCCTTTCTGTGTGTTTATCTATGGCTAGGTATGGCTGACAGGCTCCACTGAATGTGACTAGTTGTTTCATTATCTACTTTATCCCAATCCACCAAACACCTTTATTCAAAGGTCAAAGACCACTTTGGCCATTATAACAAAACATTGCGATTTTAGGCCAAAAGGTTTCTGCTAACTTTTTACATCGTCTGCAGTAAGAAAGCCCAGCATATGATAAAGCAGTACTTGGGTGCAGCTGGAACATGGTGCGGGGGCAGAGTAGCAGTTTACAGAGTTGAAGAAGCAGGCATGTAGAGATTTCTAGGCCCTGGTAGTAAGGATAGATTTTTACTCAAGTTTAACACTTGAGAAAGGGTATCTGCAGCAGGAGGCCTATGTTGTCTTTTGCTTCCTGGATACATAGCTGTACTACATTCCCCACTCTCTCTTAGAGTTAAATATAGCCATAAACCTGAGATCTACACAATGGGATGTCAGCAGAAGTGATGTGACTCATTTCTGAGTGTGGCCCCTTTAAGCTGCCCATGCCCTCTCCTTCCCACTGGAACAAAGCCCCCAGAGAGACTCTGAGTAAGCAGATGCCCTCAGGGCTTCACCAATCTCCCTTTGAATGCCTTTATCATTTTCCTGCATGGCTGACTCCAGGTGTTCTTTCTATTCCAAATGCCAGCATCTGCATCTTCTCATGAGTGACCTGCCCGCATGGTGTCAGAACCCTTTTTGCTGCACCTACAGATTGTCTGAAGTACCTGGGAAGGTAGGTCTCCCTGGAGGCAGCCCTTAACCAGTGGATGAGCTCCAACACTCCAGCTTTCTTCTTCTGATGGGACAACTCTGAGGTGAGGTCTACGCTGTCTTTAGATCTTGCCTTGTGGGATTAGGTTAAAGTTAACTCCTTGGGATTTTGTTCGATATCACACCCTTGCTTGATATCCTCCCCTTCCTGGTCCTTGCTTGATATCCTTCCCCATGTCTAAATCAGTTCTTTTTCAGTTAAACTTCTGACTAGATCACTTCCATATGAATCCTGATTTCAGGGTCTGCTTCTAGGAAATCCAATCTAGGAGATTTTTGAAACCTCATGTTAACAAGGCTTGAATGACTCCTTAGAGGGGGGCTGTTCAGTTATTCAGGTTATAACTCAGTGTGAGCTGTTACATAGTTTCAGCTCCCTCTGCTACAGCAGCTAGCCTTCCCAAGGTGATACACTGTAACAAGGTATTAAGCAGAAGAGGGACTTGACAGCTTTTATATTCAAAAAATAATACTCAGCTCACATTCAGAAGATAGATTGGAGGGTGGCAAGAAGCAAATCAAGAGGTCCATGAAGAGGTTCCTGTAAAAGAAACAATCCATTGGCTTCTCAGATCTGGGTGCCGGCATTTGAGTGTAGATATTTCAGGACACACTTCGGAGTTGGAAATGGGATTGGATACTATTGGATTGGGAATGGGGATGGGAAAAAGAAGAAATCCAGACGGCATTCTAAGTTCTGGATTGGCGATTAGAAAGTCCACGCAGGTGATGTACAGATTGCCTCATTGTCCAACTGTGATACTTGTACAGCAAACCTGAGGTTGGTTCCACCATAGCACTATCTTAGTTCATCTTACAAATTTCTCTTGCTTTTCCAAAGTAAGGAAAAAAGGAAGCACTTGTGAATGGGGGTATGAATCCATGACTGTGACCCCTTTCTTGGGTTTCCTCTCACCTGGGTTTACAAGCTCCCTCTTATCAAACCCATAGTTTGCAAATGCCATTTGAAGAAAGATTTGCCTGATGGGGTACTGTTGAGGAGCCAACATTTACAAACAGGGTATGAACCTTCCACGGTGAGAGAGCAGGTCTGACATCAGAATCTGTAAGGTGTACAGGGATGATCAACATGGGTCTCTGTTTCCAAGGAGGAAATGTCCTGCTGAAAAGATGAATCATAATCTACTCCACACCTCAAAGTTTAATATGCATATAAAGTTAAATATGCATTATGGATAATATAGAAAAGGTAATTTGAAACTTAATTTCAGTGCCTCAGATTTCTTGCCCCATGATGGGCATTGCAAAGACCACTGTCTATTCAAGGTCTTTCTTACTGGTCCATCTGTTCCCCACTTGCCTTCCTCCTAGGGGGCCTCCCACAGCAACCCACCACCAAGGGCTTGCTCTGTTAAGCATATCTTATTTTCTATATTTCTGATGCTTTGATGTGTGAAATCCTGATACTACAGAGAGTGTCTGTCCCCGGGTTAGCTAATTCCTGGAGATAGTAAGCAGTTTTCCTGAAGTGTACCTCTCAGATGCAAATAAACCAATCCATATCCTGTATCCCCCCCCCTCCAAACTCTAACACTCTAGGCCATTATCCATCTGCCCTAATCACTCTAGGGCCAAGTATCAAACAACTAGGGACAGCCCCTATGCCTCAGAGCCCACTGAAATTATTCAAATAAGCCAATACTTAACCTGTTTACACGGCACCATGTTCCTTCTTACAGAAATCACAATAAAAGCTCTTGCCCTTGGTTCCTCCCTCTCCCTCTGCCTCCTGGCCAAGCCTAGAGCTTCTACAAGGGCCTTGTAGTGCCTCCTCCTCTTGGGATCTATGAGTAATAAATATGAATGACAGTCATCTCCTGATCTGGGGGCTTTGCCATACCTAAATAATAATAAAAACTATATTTTTACAATATGTACCCCAGCTCAGAGCCCTCTATCCCATCCCAGATCCCCTGCACTATTCCTCAGCCTACAGGAGTCTGGCGCCTGAGATGCATGCCCCATCCTAGTCCCTTCTTGGGAATCTGTAATGAAAAGTAGTTTTCGGAGTCACAATGCCTAGGTAGCCCAGGGAAGATTCTTTTGCCTCAGTGTGCCACACCCTCCTCTTCTTCATATAGGGACAATAAAAATACCTATTTTGAAACGTTGTTACGAGCATTGAATGAGGCAGTGAACGTAAAGTGCTTAGAACAGTGTCTGTTCAGTAACTGTCAGTTAACACCATCACCAACATTAGTAGAGAGCAAAGAGTGGTAACAAAACTAGCAGAGGAATCTAAAATGTTACCGAACGCTTCACCAATGCCTTCCACACGGAATTCCATACAGAGTAAGGGACGGGCAGCAGGGAGGAATGATTGCATATTCATAAGCACCTCTAACCAAATTAATTGATAGGGTACGATAGTAATAAAAAGAATTAATTTCCATTTTAATAGCTTCACATGCTACATGTTAAGTATGGGTCCATATTACCAGTGGTCACCCAATTTCCCCTTTGCATCTGTTGGATGTTGATTATGATGTCAAGAAAGCAAAAGTTAAATCCCTTTTTAAGGAAAGGAAAAAAATCTAATTTAATAACATTACAATCCTGTTGAAAGCAGGATTAAATCTTAATAAGGGTGGAAGGATGTTGTGTTTCATGTCTGTTCCTCTTGAAGCCCCGGCAGCTTGTTCAGGGACAGAGACTGTGTTGTCAGAGAACTTCACAGCCCAACCCGGCCTCGTCTCCCCGCTTCCGGACGCGGCGGCAATCTCTGATGGCGCTGACACCTCCATTTTCACTTTTCCCTTCCTGGTGCTTTTTCTCATTAAAGCAGCTTGGTTCTGTAATTTCTACCAGTACAGATGAAGATAAAATGACTCCCAACTTTTGCTTTGACCTTATAAAACTATGTAATTGGTACAGAACCTTCAGGCTAAATGAGTTTCCTTTGCATTGAGAGTCTTGGTTGGGAGAATCATAGAGTTAAAAACACACCACATGCCCAGATAAAATTAGCTCACAAACCACTCCTCTATTCACCTGTACTGAAACTCAGGTCTAACACCAATCTCATGCAAGTCTACTTTTTTATTTATTCTTTTCTTTTTCTCTTAAAAACCAATATATTCGCTCAGAGATCAACAAAAAGCATCCATCTCAATTCCCTGGTTTCACAGAATCTCATCATTCTGAGGGAGTCCTCATAACGCATAGAAACTGTGTCTAAGTTGCAAAGAGTTGCATCTGGGGCCCAAAGACTGACCCCATTCCTGCTTTATCACACATATGAGCCAGTTACACATTACAGTTCCCCAAACAGGCCAGACCGGGCCCTAGCTCTGAGTCTTCACATGTGCATCACTCCTATCTGGAATATTCTCTCCTAATAATCCTTCTGCCAAACTCCCACTCTACCGTCAGGCTTTAGCTCCGGTGTCTTCTCTTGTGAAGCCCGGAATGCTTTCCCTGATGACCCTGGGAGGATGCCCTGAACTCTCATGCAATCTTGAGCAACCTTCCTGTCACAGTGGTTGGACTACTGTGGTGATGTGCTTACTTGTCTCCCACTCCTTGTAGATGGAGACCCCTGTGGGTGGAAGCCTACCCCCTCATCTGGTTCCCTGCAGAGCACCTAGGAAAATACTAGGCATATCCTGACTTATGTTTGTAGAATGATTGTGAGAACCAAACTTGTGTAGTGCTTATTATACATCAGGCACAGCTCCCTATAGTATTACACCCACATACACTCATTTAACCCCCTCCCCCCAATCCCAGGCCACTCTTAACAATCATCCTCAAGTTAAACTGAGGGACCTGGGGCAAGAAGGGGAGAAGTAACCTGCCCAAGGTCATGCAGCTAAACAAGGGTCAGCCAGAGCGTACATTCCAGTCCAGGAAGTCTGGCTGCAAAGCGTAGACCTTTCAAGCTGTGCCACCCTGCTCGGTGACAATGCCCCAGGCCTGGCACAGCACTCTAGTGCACTGGGACTGGTGCTGGCTAGCTCCTGTGCTCTAGTCTGTGGAGGACTTGGAGGCAACCATCAGGGCTGGCAGGGAAAGAATGCTCTGATCCATGAGCCACTCTCGGGAGAGACAGAACAATGATGGCACCGGTCAGCCAGGCATCTCTGCTAACGAAGAGCTCATACTCCACACCAACCCCTCAGCTGAGGCAGTTTGAATGCCCATGGTTGAACCTCTGGATGACTGATAAACAATAGAAGGTACCAATATTCATCCTCACCTGCCAAGGCTCTTCGTTACTGTCAGCTATGGGCCAGGTCAGCTCTGCCACAGAAAGAAGGTTTGCTTGTTAAGCTGAGGCCCTGTCACAGGTGGCTGCTGAGTTGAGGAGCAAAGGGAATAAAATTACCAGGCCATGCATGAAGAGATGCTGGCTTCTATAATATCCCTCTCATAAAAGCACTGTTGGACTTCTTGCCGACTACCTGGGAAGCACGCTCCTACTGGACATATTAAGACAGGTCTGAATTAAGGACCACCTTTCAACAGTATCATATTTAATAAACAGAGGACTTTTTTTTTAAAGGCTTTATTTTTAAGTAACCTCTACACCCAAAGTGGGGCTCAAACCTACAACCCCGAGATCAACAGTTACATGCTCCACCAGCTGCACCAGCCAGATGCCCCTACATAGAGGCTCTTAAAAATGTTTTGTTTTTATTTTTAAATCACCAGTTCTTCACATATTCAACAAACATTTATCTGATCACTTACTATGTGTCAGACACTCTGTTAGGTACTAGAAAGGCAGAAATGAAACAAAGCAACAACACCCTCAGTCCCTTAGTAGCTATCATTTACCAAGTTGTTACTAGGGCCAGGCCTTCAAAAGGATCCTATACACCCAAAGCTACAAATACTGAGTGCTGGTTTTCAGTAACAACTAGTGCATGGCACGATGGAAACACACACACACAAAGGAGGAGGGTGCAGGCAAGAAGCCCCCACAGGAAGAAACAGACTTGTCCAGAGACAGAAGCTGGAAAGAGATATTCCAGTGAGGACAGCACATTCAAAGACTGTTCTCATGGAAGAACGAAATCGTGTGACCAAAAGTTCAATAAACCTGAAACCCAGAGTTCAAGGAAGGGAACAGAGAGATGTAGGAAGGAGCCAAGATATTGTAGGGAGCTTACATTTATCTTGAAGGCATGGAAAACCCTTGAAGGATTTTAAGTGAAGAGGAGGAAGGCTATATTTTATCAGATTTGCATTTCAAAATGAACACTCCATCCAGCAGGAGGAATTGGATATAGGCACTCCAAGAGGGAGGGTGTGATGTCAATGGCAACGTTCAGCAATCAAACTCAGTGGAAAGGGGTATATAATGGAAATATGTGCAGATCAAATGTCCTGACAACATATCCTAGAAGTAATGGGTCACTGAAACATTAGTATAAAGCTGCTGTGCTTTTCCAAACTGTGTTAACTAGAGACCAAAATTCTCTGTCCCTTTGGGACAGATCTTTTTAGCAACATGTTACTCATCCATGTGTCAGCTTCTCATCAAGATGGGATAACATGGAACTAGTATAAACAGGGATCCAGGGATTTAATTAAGTATTGGCAAATGGATCCTGTAAAGCATTATAAAAACAATATAGATTATATAGCTCTCCTGTCTCCAGTAAGATTTCAAGGTTTAAAAAAAAAAGTTAGAAATGGCAGGAAATTCAGAGACTATCTAGCCCAACCCTTTCAATCCATGGATCTATATCTTCAGTTCTTTGGTTCTCTGACAAAACCCTACTTGTCCGTAACTCATGATGTTTCAAAGTCTCTTTTATTCTGTAGCTTTCCTTGAATCCCACAGGATTAATGACTCACCCTTGGGAGCTCTGATGGTACTTGTTGCCTGACCTTTACTTTGTCATCCTGTAAAATGGAACCACTACTGTGCCGTGGATTGGATACTTGGCAGAGTCAAATAGAGAGGATAGTCTCAACCTTCTTATTTCATAGAGTTGTTAGATATGCCAGGCACCTATTTGATTCCAGACCCTTTCTCTTTCCTTCAGGCTTGTGGGAAATGACATTTCTAAAGCTCCCTTGCTCTTGGGCTTCTAAGTATATATGGCTAATTTGAGGCACCCTGTGGTGACAAAAAGATAGGAAGCGGGGAAAAGGTGTCAGGGTATGTCTATCCCCATCTTTCCTGGATTTGGTTGGCATCTCCATAAGAAATAGCATCTCTTCCATGGTTCTTCTGTGGTTCTAGCACCTGAAAGTGACCCTGGTCTAGATTTGGTTGCACCATCTTCTCTCTCTGTTCCTCTAGCCTAAGGATTTCTGGCAATGGCTTTCTCTCATTGCCAGTCTCTGGCTTGCCTTTGGAGTCTCAGCTCTTCCATCTCCCTTGCAACCAATTCCTGTATTGAATTCCCTCTGTTTGAAACACTTAGAAAGATTCTTTTTTTCAACTGGATCCTAACTGATATATTAGAGAGAAAAGGAGTGGATAAAATAAATAACAGTACAGACAACATAGTCTGTGTCAGGCTCTTACTCTGGGTGTTCAATGCATAATTTCAAGACAGCATAACGGTTAAGGTTACAGACTTTGTCAGTAGACTGGGCTTCAGGTCTCAGTTCTGACATGTACTAACTCAATTTTAGCCTCTGTTTCTGTTTGTGTAAATCAGGGATAAGAACAACATCTATGTGCAGAGTTATGAGGATTACTAATATGTATAAAGTAATTAACACAGAACCTAACTCAAATAACTCAGTATTAGTTATGGTTATTAATAACAAGTAGTAATAATCCAAATAAACTTATGAAGCTGGTATTATCATTCCTTATAACATCTGAGACACCAAGGTTCATAGATGTAAAGTAAGATGCCCAAGGTCATAGAGCTGACAGAAGGAGAGAAATGATAAGATTAAAACTCTGGCTCCAAAGTCTTTGCTTTATCCACTAAACAGCATGGGCTCACAGGTGGAAATATACAAATGCAAACTCTAAAGGATGTTACAGATGTCAGATTGGAGCTACTTGGCTTCCTAATGATGTATGTGCACTTTTATTAGGAGCGGAGTTTGGGAGGAGGCAGAATTCTGGACAAACGCTATCCTGCAGGCAGACCTAGAGCACCTCAGGGACAGCAGGCTGGTCAGGGTTGGTGGCAGTAAGTGCTTGCCCCTAGAGAGGCCACACCCCCACCCCATGATCTGCTGGCAGGGGGCCATGGTGTGGGCCTCACCTTCTCATTACTGCCCTGCTGAGGGGGTAAGGGCTAATGGACTGTGGGTCCAGGGGGAGAAGTCAGCAGCTCCACACAGCTCACTCCCCAGCGTCCAGGCTTGATCCTGTGACCCAAGCTCCTCATGCAAGGCCATTACCCACTCCTGAGACTGCAGGCATTAAGATTCCCTCATTATTGGCATGCAGATTGTTCCTGGCGATAATGAGGTGGCAAGAGAGGAAACTGTCCTGGGGGAACTTCAGAGAGCCAAGCCTTCCGCGGTGGCTGAGTTCCTAACCTGCTATTTTAGAAAATTTCTTTCTAAATTGCCAGGAATAATTTTCTCCAGGGAAACTCTGACCCTTCTCTTTGTCATTCTTCTTAGACTATGTGCCAAAAGACATGTAATTCCACACTCACCCCTTCCCTCCCATCTTTGTTCTTTTCTCCATTTCTCTCTCTCTCTCTCTCTCCCTCTCCCGTATTCTTTCTTTTCCCTTTATTCTCCTATTCCTTCACATGACATAGTGACATAAGCTTTGGAACAAGATACACGATGGGTTCAAATCCTAGCTCTGCCTCCTGGTAACCAGAGATTCAGGGCATGTTTCTTAACCTTTTTGAAGATCGGTTTTCTTATCTGCAAATTGAGACTCAGATTCTCAGGATTTTGTGATGATTAAATGAGCTTATTTATATAAAGAAGCTTGTAAAGTGCATGGGCACCTAACTGGTACAGAATAAATGTGGGGATCTTCCTGTATTCAGCAAAGCTTTGTTGAGAGTTAGTTATGTGTGAAGTCCTGTGGCAGTAACTGAGGTCCAGAATAAGACTTGATTTCCTCTCCCAAGGAATTTTCTCATCTAAGGGAATTTTGGATTTTCCGTAAACTAAGTAAAGTTACATGTTTTGCCTGGCATACATCAAATATCCAATGGGATAGAACTAATTTTTTTTTTTCTAAAGCCAAGGAAACTGAGTTAAGGAACACCATGGGAACTGCAATGTTCATAGAGTCCAAATGACGTATTTGGGATGAAGCCTCATTGCCCCCATAAAACATGTTTGCAGAAAGAGTAACTGGGGCTATTTTTTCCCCTATTTTTTATATTGATTCTATTTTCAATTGATTTTTTTTCTAACATAGGATTATGAACTACTTTAAATCCCCCTGAAACTAGAAAGAATATGAATAAAGTAACAAACAATGAAACATCATGGTTTTTATTTGCATTTTTTAATTACAAGTGAGGTTGAATATATTTCCATACTAGCTTTCAGTTGCACTTTGCCAGTACTTCTGGTTTTATGATGTTAACTAATTACAATCTATGTGGTACCTACTAAGCCTGAGGGTTACGTATCTTTGCATTCTTTGTGCAGAGTTTACAGCATCTCAGACCAAAGTGGGTTTTGGATACAAATGCTCTTACAATGTGCCAGGCACTGATGCTGGTGCTAGGGAAATAGGAGGCTCTCGGGGATACATTCTAAGCTCCATGATGTCTATATTCGGTTGGGCACTCATTGAATGAAGGAAACTGATTTGGTGTTAGTGGTCTGGGTTCAAAGCCTAGTTCTGTTGCTTACTGGCTGTGTGACCTTGGACAAAGTTGCTTTACCTCTCTGGGCCTCAGCTTCTCTAGGCAAAAATTGAGGATATTCTAGATAAGCTCCAAGACCCTCTCTAATTCTTAAGACATGATATTTATGGAGCATATTAATAGGATGAATAAATTATATTCAGATTTTAGTTATTTTAAAGATTATGTTTTATTATTCTATAGATTGTATCAAGCAGGGCTGTCCAATGGAAATATAATGTGGGCCATGGATGTGAGCCATGCATGTAATCTTAAATTTTCCAGTCACCACATTTAAGTGACTAAAAAAAAAAAAACAGATGAAATTAACTTATACAGTATGTTTTCTTTAAGTGAACATAACCAAATATTATCATTTGAACATGTGACACAAGCTATATTTCTAGTGCTCAGTAACCATGTGGGGTCCATGGCTCCTGTGTTGGACAGCAAGGTATGGAGTTTGGCAGGGGGGAGTTGGCCTTTTCTGCTACAACTGTTCTCTGGTGGATGTACAAATGAGTGGCATCTCACAGAACAGGTGGGATGCCAGCCAGGAAGCCCCTAGCCTGGATCCTACTAACCATAGTCACATGCCCAAGTCAGAAACATGGAGACTTATGGGAATGGGACAGAAGTAGGCCACAGTAGAATGAATGAAAGATGCTCATGCCATTCCACACATGTGAGAAACACGGGCTCCTCTACTAACACCGTCTCAGGCCTGGAGGTAAATGGGATCACCTCTGTGACTTGAAAGTCAAGTCAAAGACTATTTATCAAGAATCTAGAAGAAAGGAAACATAAATAATCTGAACTATTTTCGAGGTCCTTTCCAACGATACTTATGGCCAGAGTCCTTCAGCAGCCACCTTGAAGTGCTCTGCAGAGCCTTTTGAGTCGTCTGGGAAAGAATTGATTGTGTCTGGTGTATTTGGATTCTTTGCAAATTGGTATCAAGCATATAACATATTTTGTGACCTTCTCGTAAGCCGAATATTTGATATGCTAGAACAATTCATTGGAATAGCACAAAGAGCATGGATTTTGGAGTCAGATTTGACTCTTAAATACGTCATTTGCTATGTGAGTTGAAATTTAATCTTTTTGGACTTCAGTTTCTTTATCTGAAAAGTGGGCAGACTCTTAGTCTGCAGGATACTCCTAGTATTGAAACGATGATTATTCATTCAGTGAATATATTAAGCACATCTTACATGTCAGGTGTTGCGTGGGGGGCAATACAAACAGCAGTAAATAATATATAATCCACCCTTTCCTCCATAGGGCTTTCTCTGGTGGGGAAAATTTAAAAACCATTAGTATTTGAAAGAAGACATGCAGGGTACTAGGGAAGCATGAAGTTGAGAACATTATGGGGTAGGTCTCAGGCAGGTCCCCTGAAGAAATGATATTAAATGGAGACTAAAACAATGAATAGAGATCATCCAGACAAAGAATTCTATAGGGCAGTATTCTAGGCAGACAGAACAGTATGTGCAAAGGCCCTGAGGCGAGAGAGGGCATGGCTCATTTGAGGCCCTAAAAACAGTTCAGTCCAGAACAGAAAGAGGAAACCAGTGGGGTAGAGATTAGTGGGCCAGAACCAGCAGGCTGTTGTGAGCCGGAGAGAGTTTAAGCCTGCTTTTGGAAGGGATAGAGCTATTGGCAGATACTAAACAGGAAAGTGACGCTATTGTACTATTTTAAATAGTAAGATGTGGGTTCAATTATGGTGTGGAGAACAGAGTGGAGGCTACAGCAGGACTCACGGTGAAATATAATAGTTTTGGATGTGAACATGCGTGGGTGATGGAAGATTAGTCTAAGCAATATTTAGGGAAATAGGAGAGAGAATTACCCAGATTGCTTTATCTTCATGCTTTATCACTGCATGGCATGTGGCTGAAAGGTTTTGCCTGTTGCTGTTCCTTAATAGCCACAGTCCCCTCAGCAAATATGTCCTGGTGCTCTACTGCCTGCCACATGTTGACTTAAGTGTTGGAGATACCACAGAAAACAAAAACAGATTTAAAAAAATTCCAGGCCTCATGGAACTTACATTCTCTTGGAAATACGATAAGGATAATGTATGTAAGCAGCTGCCCAATGATAGGTGTCAACCATTATTGATTCATTTTTCTCTTCCCTTCCCAATTGTAATGGAAACCCATGCAGTTTCTGTATTTCCATCTATTTTTTAAAAATTTTTTTAACATTTATTTATTTTCGAGAGAGAGAGAGAGAGACAGATCATGAGCAGGAGAGGGGCGGAGAGAGAGGGAAGACACAGAATTGGAAACAGGCTTCAGGATCTGAGCTGTCAGCACAGAGCCCGATGCGGGACTCGAACCCACGAACTGTGAGATCATGACCTGAGCCGAAGTCAGACGCTCAATGGACTGAGCCACTCAGGCGTCCCTGTATTTCCATCTAAATAACACTATGACATCACTCTGCAAGCTCCACCAATAAGTACTGTTGTCCCAAACTGAAGTCCAAGACCCCTCTAGTGTCTCCTATACTCGAGGAGCCGTATCCTCGGTTGGGATTTTACTCCCCAGCATCTCACCTGCGGCATGGGCCCGCATTATTACCTGTCCTCTATTTACACTTGTATGTAATGCTGAAGAGAGGAAAGAGAGGGAAGGCATTAGGCAAGGACAATAAAGTTGGGACCGGAAGTCAGGACTTTCTTCTCACCAAACACAAGCTCCACACTAACATGGTGCTGGTCCTCTCTACACAAATCTATAGGTGTGTGTTACCATTCCTATTTTACAGATGGAGACACTAAGTCCTACAAAGCTTCCAGTGTTTGGACCCTGGCTCAGTCATGTAGCAAATTAAAGTCTCTTAATCCTGAATCTCCTCTCGCATGGTGTATAAAATCAGGATCAAAATGGCCATTTTACCAGAGTTTGGGTTGTGTGTGTGTGTGTGTGTGTGTGTGAGTGTGTGTGTTTTGGTAGATCAAAAACCATGGTATATATAAAGTGCTTAGTGCCGGGAATAATTATCTACAGATTTTAGTTGCCTTTGCTCCATCTACTCCCCTTCCAAGAGAGGTAACAGAGCAGCTCCAGTATTTATAATATATATTCTATATATTCATAACCTGAAGACACCACTGAGAAAAGTGTTCTCTCCCCTGCTCCATCCTTTTTCATAATCTCATGCCACTCATTCTTGGTCCAGGCTTCTTGCCTCAGCTCCATCAGGCTTCCTGGACTCCATGTTTCCCCCAGCAGATATCATGGGGACATCAGCTTATCTATTTACAAGCACAGACCAGCACATTAATGAGAAGTATTTACACGCCGCGGGCTGAGAAACCCACGAGTCCTTATAGCAGTGAGGGAAGGGCCGCCTGCAATGCCGCTAGTTACTGCTAGACATAAAACCCATTATCAGCTCATTGGCCATTCAGACATAAAACCGCTTGGGCCCGCTAAGATATTTCCCCACCGAGGGGATGCATTTCCTAAGAACCATGGACGACAGTAAAAAGCACATTTATTTCCTATAACCTACAGAAAGTCTTTATTGCATAGAGGATAAATATCAGGCCTTTGTGAATTACTGTTCTGTAATCCCACTGAGGAGGTTTGGGGCATGGAACAGAGTGGGGGAGAAACCGCTGTTTTAAAAACCAGGTCCTGGAGGTGAAGAAGCTAAGAAAGAAGATGAGTTTTCATATAAAAGACACGATAACCTGCTGTCAAGCAATGGTCCAGCACAGGCACATTCTCGAGGGAACGGACAGACTTTCTACTCAGCGGCAGGAGGCCTGAGCAAAATTATTAAGTAATAAAAACATTATCTTGCCTAATACTTATGTTCAGAACAACATCATAACCCATTTTTTTTACAAGTCCCTTAAAACCATCTGGGAGGTAAACAAAATGGAGATTGTTATCCCCATTTTACAGATGGGAAACTGTCTTAATGCGAGATACCCAGCAGAATGTGTCCCTGTGTCCTATAGAAGACAGACCTTTAAAGACTGAAGGCTGCAGATCTGGCCCCTGTTACCTCTCTAACTTCATTGCACTCGGTTCCCATTGTGCTGCATCCATGCTGTGGCATGCTCTGGCCTCAAGGCCTTTGCACTTATCCTTCTTCCCACTAGGAACCCTCATCTCTCCAGTATCAGAAGGGCTTCCTCCCTCAGCCCCAATCAGAACTCTGTTCAAATATCACCTTCTCAGTGACCCTTTTTGACACTGTGTTTCAACTGGCAACTTTACCCTAAGCACCCTCATTTCTCTTCTCTGCTCTGTTTTTGTCCATAGTACTGATCATGTTCAGACAAAAGCCCCATCAGAATGTAAGCCCTCAGAGGGTTTGTTCACCCCCACCAGCTAGACCTCTGATGGGCACATGCTGGATGCTCACACATACATGGTGAATGGATCCATGAACAAATGAATGAATCAGTGCTGCACGTTGTGATGGTGACCGGCCACAGACCTTCAAGGGTGGCCCCGCTGCAAGAGATGCTGCTCAGTGCTGTTCATGATAACAGTGAGAGCATCGATGTTTGCTATTTATTACAAATGTCGTGTACCGTGTTAAGCACTTCAGTTGTGTTGGTGTAAACAGTCATCTCAATAACTGCAAGAGACCAAACTAACTCATTTGAGGTTTGCATACACCCAAAGTCACAAAGCTAGTTGGACGTGAAGTAAACTAGTTTTTTGAATGCAAGTCTGTCTCACCCCAGATTCCATGTTCATTCTTAATGTTAGGTTGCATTGCCTTTCTCGTCACAATCTAACTTGACTGCTTTTTGCCTCCTTGGCTCTGCTGTCATGGATGTCCTAGTTTAAGATGTGGTCTGCCTGTCTCTCTACCCTGGCCTTCTCCACTTGGCTCAGGACCCCATGTGGCTGACACGTATGGAATACATGAATGGGTGATCCTGTCCTCTGGCTTCTAGCTGGGGGAGGCCAATGAGATCTCAACAGGAGACCAGAGGGAAGAAGAAATCAAATAAGGGTATCCATTCAGGTTCCCTCCCTCTGTGGTCGGTCACCTTGGACTGGCTATCTCCCTCAACCAAAGGGCACAGGTCTTCTCAAGGTGGCCCCTTCACACAATGCCCTGGTTCTGGGTTCTAGTATCTGCTCCCTCTACTACATCTTTTAGACCCATGGGTGTGCCCTGCTCTATCTCTTATGGCTTCCCTATACCCTGCCGGGTAAATAGTCCCTTCATTAAACCCTTTTTGAATTATCCTCATCCACGTGTGCCATCTCTTTCCTACTAGGACCCTGACTGATGGCACACTGTGTGAACTCTGAGCTCAGATTTTTCTCTGTGGCCTCACTCAACCTGATACTCTCTCCTTAAAAGGCGGTCTGCATTTTATATGTGTAAAGTGCTTACCACAGTCTTTAGTATGCTGTAAGTGCTCAAAAATGTTGGCTTGTTATTATTTATTATTAATCCCTTCATATGAAGGTTTCTTCTCCTCAGTTCACTTCCTCTTACCTTGGCCACCCCCACCATACTACGTTCAATAGTATTCCCTTAAATTCATTTCTACTTGGAACCTCCAGATGTGACCTTATTTGGAAATAGGGTCATTGCAAATACAATTAGTTAAGTTAAATGGGGTCAGACCAGATTAGGGAAGGCCCTAATCCAATGACAGGTGTCGCTATAAGAAGAGTAAAATGAGACACACAAAGAGGGAAGACAGCCATGGGAAGACGGAGGCAGAGACTGGACCATGGCAAGGAATGCCAAGGAATGTCAGTTTTGCAGGCAACCTCCAGAAGCTAGGAAGAAGCAAAGGAGGATTCTTCCCTGAAACTTTCAAAGAAAGTTGTTCCCTGCCCACATCTTGGTTTTAGACTTCTTAACCTCAAGAACTTTGAGAAGATACATTTCTATTGTTTTAAGCCTCTGTGTTTGTGTTTTGTTTTGTTTTAATGTTTACTTATTTATTTTGAGGAGGAGTGTGTGAGCAGGGTAGAGGCAGAGAGAGAATCCCAAGCAGGCCGTATGCCGTTAGTGCAGAGCCCACCACAGGGCTCAGTCTCACAAACCGAATCGTGAGATCATGAACTGAACTAAAATCAAGAGTTGGCTGAGCCACCGGGGCGCCCCTATTTGTGGGACTTTGTTACAGCAGTTAGTCCCTAGGAAGCAAATACATCACGTCCGCATAGTAGCTGGGCTGACATTGAGTTCTCATAATGGACAAGCTCTTAACCCCCAGGTCCTTGCACACACTTTTCACTGCTTCTGCTTAGGAGCATCCACTCCCCTGCTCTCCAGGGGACCGCTTCCTGCTTACTCCTTTCCTCCATCGTGCAACTTCATCTGTGATGCCCCCCTGACCCTCCAAGTCTAGCTGAGGGAAACCAGATATCTGAGTTGCAAAACACCCTGAAGTTTTGTATCACAGCACCTATCCCAACACACAACAGTTATGTGACTGGCTATTCATACCCTGCAGGGTTTGTGAGGACAAAACAACGAAGTCTCTTATTCTTAGTTGTGTTCAACAGTCCCCAGTGTGTATTACTGCTGACTAATGCTCACTGAGCGCTCACGACCTACCCAGCCCTTACTGTGTGAACTCATCGACTCCTCCTTGCTGCCCTTTTGAGGTAGGTACTATTAATTTTCCCATTTTACAGTTGGCCACGGTGGAAGGCACAGGCTGAGACAGCCAGTGGCCCATCTGCATTATTCTTGGCATTCTTCCAGGTGTACTTTGCAATTCCACTGGCATATCTCACTGTATGATTTCAGTTTCCAAGTGCAAATCCATCTTTGCCTTAAACTCATTTATGCCTCCCGCTCTCACTATATCACCCATGCCCAACTGTTACATGGTGCAATAACTCTCTGCCGGCCTCCAGAAAGTTTTCCCAGTAATCAAGGAGGCGCAATTGATTCAAAGCGTTAATATTTGCTCACCACTGAGACCATTTGGGGGCCTCATCATTCATAGCAATGCCACCCGGTAAAGCCCCAGATGGACAGGACTCTTGAGGGCTGCTGTACTGGGCACTGATGAGAGACAGGCTTCTTGGGTATGCAGAGTCTCATCAGGTGAAGATGTGTACTCTGCATCTCTAACCTGGGCTTTCTGGCATGCACATGAGAAGTGATTTTAAGTAACGTTAAGTGCAAACTGGATACCTGTGGAAGCTACTGAATCCTGGAGTTCGTGATATCTCATTCATGTATTCAACTGCCACGTATTGAATATAGACCATGTGTCAGGCCCTCCACTAGATGCTAGGAACATAGCACAAAACAAAAGGAAGAAATCATCTTGTCCATCTTCCTGTGTGCAGAAGCGACCACACCTGCTGTCTGATGGCCATCCGCTCTCGGTTCCTTCATGACAGCTGAGCTGACTCACAGGGGAAAGTAGGCACGGACCAAGGCTGTTTGCAGTGACTGTCTCAACCTCACCTGCTCACTGCCTGGCCCTTCCAGCCTCCTTCACTCCATCCTGCCTCGCAGCACCCACTGCTGTTTCAGGATCCTCCTCTTGTCTGCCTCGGCTGTTCACCACCATTGCACCTTTCCTGGACGTAGCACCACACAGTGGCCATGAGCATGGACGCTGCAGTCAGGCTAGGTTGAATGTAGCTCTGCTGTATTCTAGCTACATTGCCATCAGGAAGTCACTGAAACCCCAGGTGCCTTGGTTTTTTCTCCCACAAAATCATAATGAAATGACAGTAACTGGCGCCTGTCTGGCTCAGTAGGTTAAGCATCTGACCCATGATTTCAGCTCAGGTTCTGATCACACGGTGGGTGAGATCAGGCCCTGTATGGAGCTCTGCACTGACAGCACAGCGCCCTGCTTGGGATTCTCTCTCTCCCTCTTCCTCTGCCCCTTCCCCATTCATCTATGTGCATACACTTTCACTCTCTCTCAAAATCAATAAACATTTTTAAAAAGACAATGACAGTAACTTAAGAGGGTTGTGGATATGGTTGAATGAGTTAACAGACAAAGTGTTTAAACAGTGCCTGATACGTAGTCATCACTTAACAGACATTAACCAATCCTATTATGAATGCTGTAATCGCTTGGTTGACGCTTGGATACCCACAGGAGTGTGCTTTCATTTATACACGCATCTATTTATTTAACAAATATTTATCAGCCAGGCACTAGGCTCTGTGTTGGGAAATATGGGAGGCAAATAAGACACAGTCACCTGCCTTCAAGGTGCACACCGTCTGATGGGCAGACAAGCAAGGAAGAATTATTAGCCCACCATACTAAATAGATTATAAATGATCAGAATGTTCATCATCTTAATCCTCCCAATAACCTACTGGAATAGGCATTCACTACTGTCATGGCCACTTCACAGATGAGGAAATGCAGTTGGAACAGGTGAAACAATTTTCCCAAGGTTACACAGCTAGGAGGTGGCAGAGAACAGAGGCAAACCCAGGGTGTCCTGCCCCAGAGCTGTGAGCACAGTCCCTGTGCTGCACCGCCTTCACAATACTGACACTGTCATAGGACACTGGGCTTTGATATACGTGCAGGATTTCTCATGCCGCACAGGGCAGGGCATACCAAACCAGGGGAAAGACCAGCCCAAGCACAGTAGAGGGAAAAGCACATGTTCAGGGTAAGTGGGTTGGTTAGGGATGCCAGACATCTGAGTCTGTGTTAGAGGAAAGTGGCAGTGAGATGAGGAAGGGTAGGGAAGAGCTGGCAGTAAGGTTGAAGAGAAGTTGAGGGATCTGGACATTTCCTTGTAGCCAGTAGGGACTCACCTGTTAAAAGACATGGTTAGATCTGGGATTTAGGAAGAAAAACAAAGTTCAGGCTGTCTCCCATGGGGTGCTAAGTTCCCACTCCTTCCCCTGCTGGCCCTCTAAGCTAGGGAGCATGTGAAGAAAGAGGCAGGCTTGCACCCACCACTTCTCTGCAACGTGATCTATGCAGACTCATGTATACAGAAAGCTTTTAATCTAGGCTTCCTGCTCCTTGCTATATAACCTTGGCAAACCTGCTTCACCTTCCCAAGCATGTTTTCCCCCAGGGAAGAGAGAGAGTGGTTAGAGCTGCCTTGTAGAGAAGACAGGTGGGGGGTAATGTGACAAACTGCAGGTGCTCTAGCAGAGATTTTCTTCTCAGAGTCCTTCCCTTGAGGCCCTTTCCACCCGCTGGGGAGCCTGAGGGGAGGAGGGGCTGCCCGAGTGCCCACTGAGTTCTAGACTGCCAGCAGGAAAGCCTGTCTCTGGTTTTATAAGTGTGTGCGCGAGTCCTGGGGTAAATTGCCAACTCTCAGCTGTCTCGGCCAGGAGCCACAGGCTGTTAGACAAAAGGCGACATTAGCTTAAGCAGCTTCTCCCTGAGAACCTCTGCTCAGCACCCCCTCCTGCAGTGACATCACATTCCTATGTGGGGCATCTGGTTCCACGGCAGGGGGATGCCACATTCCAACTGCAGGAGGCCACTGTGTGGGGAAGCCAGCCAGGCCAGGGGCTGTCTGCCTCCTTGTTGTTTCCTCCGGTGCTGCCAGCAAGAAGGAAGAGCAGGAAAGGTCCCTCGGTCCTCGGCAACTCCATCCCGCTCCTTAAGCAAGTCAGAGGACCAGTGGTGTCCTGGGCGGAGGGGATGCTCAGGGTCTGAAATGAACTCCAGGACATCTTCACTGGCTCCATTCCTTCGTATGCAGGGGGCTGACATTCCAGGGTGTGGAGGGCTTGTGCAGCGACAAGTCTATGGGCTTTGAAATGCAGCGGCCCTGAATTTGAGCACTAGCTTTACAACCTTATGCAAGTTGCTTAGCCTCTCTGTGTTAGTGTCCTAGGGGTGCCATGACAAACCTAGGTGGCTTAAACACATCGTTTATCATCTCACAGTTTGAGAGGCTCCAAGTCCTCAACCAAAGAGTCGGAAGGCTGGTTCCTCTGGCGGGCTAGGAGGTGAACCTGTTCTGTGTTTGTTCCCTTGCTTCTGGTGATTTGCAGGCAGGCTTGTGCATTTCTTGGTATATAGAAGCACTGCCCTCACCTCTGCCTTCATCTTCATACAGCAGTCTCTGTGTGTGTGTCTCCAAATATCCCCTTTTGTTACGGTTAACAGTCATATTGGATTAGGGCCCATCCCAATGACCTCATCTTAACTGGCTACATCTGCAATGACCCCATTCCCAAATACAGTCACAGCCTGAGGTAGTGGAGGTTACAACATTGATACATGAATTTGGAGTGGCAGGGACGGTTCAACCCATAACTTTCTCTGAAGCTGTTTCCCCTTCATGGAATGAGGATAATAAAGTCTGTTGCATAGGGGCGTGTGACAGGTGAATGAGCTAGGAAATGTACGTACCTGACAAAAAGCAGTCAGTAATCAGTAAATGTGACTTCCTTTCCCGAAAATGGGGAGAGAAATCTTTTCCATGTAGCTAATCTGCAATCCATAAATTAACCAGACTTAGTATCATCCTAGCATGCCCCTAGTAGGAATTTAAAGACCATTTAATCTAACTTCCATTTCAAACAGTAAGGAAACTGAGGCCAACAAAAGGAAAATCATTTTGCTGATTTAATGAGTAGCCTTGGGCTCAAACCAATTTTTCTCCTTAGAATAAGAAGCTGTCTCATCCAGAGAAAAATTCACTATATTAAAATACCCTATATATAGCTCCTCACTTCCCTACAATAACACTAAAAGTTCGTCTCATGTAGCATAAGTTGTCTGTCTCAAACCTCCCTCACAGCCGTCATCTTGTTTGAGCTTTGCAACAACACAACAAAATAAACCAGGGAAGAATAACTTGCTCCCACTGGAAAGAATAGGAATCTGAGACAGCTACAGAGCCTGTCCAAAGTCACAGGCCTCCTCAATCCTGAGGCAAGGATTAGAACTCAAGTCTCACTAGTGCTTTTCCAGGGCTTTTCCTCTCCTGCATGGCATGTCTGGGGCTCTCGGTCGCTTTCAGATGGGAGGATCCTATGCAAGGCTCAGCCAGCGCTTCTGCCTGCAGTATTCCAGCAGCCTCTGGCTGGTCTCTCAGCCTCAAAGACCTTCTGCACAGCTATTCCAGACCCCCCCACCTCTTGAAACACCCATCTTTCATCATGTTATTCTGCCACTCAGCAACATCCAAAGACACAAAGCTAACACTTGGGAGAACACACCAAGGCCCCCAGGTTCTGCACCTTATGCAGGGTGGAAATACTCATGTTGGCATTGGGAATGCCAATCCTGATGCCAGGCAAGGTGGGACATATGAGAGAGAGACTGAACACCCAAGTGACTTTCTGCCTTGAGAAAGTCTCCCAGCCATTATAACCCAAGATGAACAGAAATCATAGGATACTCACTCTCCCATGGCTAGACCCAAAGGACCTACATGAGAATTTGGGCAAGCCACTTGCAAGAAATTTCAGGGAAGTACACTAAAAGAAATAACTGAGTGTATGTGGGGATTGATGAGTCGTGGACCTAAGAAGTCAGAGAAGGCCAGAGTCCAAACTCTTAGCATATGAGCTAATAACCCTGATTGACCAACAGATTGGTTCATTCATTCATGCAGTAAGGCCCGAGTGAGGGAAGACCCTATGATAGGCTAGTGCTCAACGCTGTCTGGCAGCCAGGTAGACACCACGGTCCCCACTCTGAGACCACTCTGCAGACCAGAAGCACCATAATATGAAGTCCAGTGTAAAGCACACCCCCAGCCCATGATACCTTTTATTGTGTCCATATAGACACCAGAGAATGTGAAGTCGAGACTTTTGTCAAGCCTATTACAAGCTAGTGATCTTAGCCAGGTAAGTGGACATCTCAGAGCCCTTAGCTCCCGTCTATAAAATGGGTACATTCTATATTCATAACAAAATCCTTGAGAGCTCACTCTGTGGCTGCTATGCTTTCACTGCATTATCTCATTTAGTCCACAGTTTAATCCTGTGAAGTAGGTCTTAAGTTATTATATTTCACACTGGGAAAGTGACCCGTGAAAAGACCAAGCAAGTTGCCATTTCCATAGCTACTGAGAGGAAGAGACAAGATTTGAGTGCTGTGGACTGAGCTCTTACCATCTTTAATAATAACTTCTTCCCAGTGATGCAGTGGGGAACAAATGAAATTGCATATATGAAAGCATTTTCTAAAAAATCACCAAGTATTATATACACATAAGGGGGGCGTGTTATTTCTCCCCTCCTTGGGCATGAATAGACTTCCAATAAGCCAAGGAAATTCCATTTCAAATCCTACCCTCCCTTTATTCTTCAGCTGCTCCAGTAAAACGGGGGCCTGGGGATTTGGGGAAATAGTCAGGAGCCAGGGAAGCAGCTATAGAGATATGAGATGGGAGAGAAAGAACCATGGGGCCTCGTTGTGCACACAATTTGCAAGCTGAGATGCAGACTATTTTCTGGGACCAATTACTCTCATCTTAATTAATGAACACACAACCCACAATCTGTCTGAGAAATGCGAGAAAATATGGCACGTGTTTAGAGGTTGCAGTGTGCCAGCCCCCAGATCTGGAAGCACCTTCCCCGAACTGCTGGACTCGGAGTCGCCATGGAGACCGCATTTGAGCAACTGGGCTGGACCGAAATCTCGTTCAAACCACCGCTATGAGATGCAAGTGTGAAGAGCTTGCTGCGTGGCTGGCACTGGCCTGGGCAGTGTGGAGTTCTCAGAGTGCGGCCAGACCACCGTCTGCCCTACGGGTCAGGGAAGAGGGGACTGTTCATCCCCTGCGCTCAGCGTGGTGCCTGGCACTGAAGAGGACTCTGAGGCTGAGGCTGAGGACACACCTCGCTCTCTGGTCGTGTGGCGAAGACAGGGACTGATGCCAACAGATAAACGTATTGAGTGCATACTCTGAGCTAGGCACTGTGCTAACTGAGCAATTTCATGTATTATCTCATTGAATCCTCACGGAGGCCTCCTGAAGGAACTGACTCATGATTGTTAGGGCTTGGTGAGCCCTCTCTCAGTGCTCCGCAGGCTGTAGGCCGAGCGCTGGCCGGTGCCAGCATTTAAAGCTTAGGCAGGATCCCTGGCTGATGAGTGTCACTGTCAGGATTCGAATCCAAGCAGTTTAGCCTCAGATGCCAAGTGAACATAACCATTACATTATACTATATTCAGTCCCCTGGTATTTGTTGAATCTCTTCAAGGCAGACAAGAAGCTTCTGTTTTATTAAGGGGAAGCGGGGTAAGGGGAAACAAGCAATAAACAACTCCAGTTCATGACGGACTCTGATTCATGCTATCAAGAAACGGTACAGGGGGCGCTGGCACAAAAGGAGAGAGTGAGGGCAACATGCTCTTCTCCCAGCTCTGAGGAACAGTGAGCTTAGTCGCAAGTTGGTGGGCTCTCCCTGCAGCCCCCTCGGAGACAGAGTCCTGCGCAGGATGTCTGAGAGACAGGCAGTGCTCCTGGGGTCCACACACAGGGAGCAGGGGCCCGGCAGAGGGAGAAACCAAGCTGCAGTATAACCCCAAGGATGGCGCTGGCCAATCCCGAGGGGACTCCCGGAGCTGGAGCGGCCACGGGGAGCTGTCGATGTGGGACTCTGGGTGGTGTCGCCAGGGGAGGGGCGGACTTTGGACAAGGCTGCTGTCTGCAGCTGAGCTGATCCCAGAGGGCCCAACAAGCAGACACTGTCTGCCCACTGTAGTCCAAGCAGCTGGCCCAACAGGCCCCTCCTTGCAAGGGGCCCTGAGTGGCACTTCACAGGGCCCCCCCCAAGGGGTAAGAAGGGGAACTCTCTGAAGGCTAAATCATGAATACAATGGCATAGAGAAAGGGATGAAGGAGACTAAAAGCAACCCAAGGAAAGAGAATGCTCCTCCAGCAGGGAAGAGGCCATTCCCCCAAACCATAAATAGCTAACAGTGAGACACTGTGGGAAGGAAAAGAAAGCAGACACCACTCCAGTTTGGATTGGGAAGAGAGATTAACTTGTTAGATTTAAAACTCTCATGGGCTTTTTTGGGGTTTGTTATAACGATCTTATAGATTTAATTAAGCACGATTGCTTTCAGTCAACAGTGTGTCAGGTCATTAAAAAATAGTAATAATTACAAAATAGCATTTGGTATGTGCCAGGCCCTGTTCTATGTGCTTTTCCTATACCGGTTTGCATAATCTCACAATAACCATGTTAAGTAGGTATTTTACAAATAAGGAAACCGAGGCATAAGTGGATTGAGTAACTTGACCAAGCTTGCATAACTAATAAGAGGTAGACCCAGACTTCAAACTCAGGCATCTGGGCTCCTGGGTGGTGCTTGTGACCATTAGACTATGCTACTGCCCTGGGAAAAATCACTGGCTTGATTAACAGGTGCGCACAGCCCAGGTCACAGGGAGAGTCCTGCTCGTCAGATACCAGAAGGCATTGTAATCACAGATAACTCACCTGTCCATTTTCACCCCTGCAATTAGAATGATCTTTTCAAGACCAAATTAAATATTCCCCATTTCAAAGGCTCAACTTCCCATTGGGTCCTCATGGCTCTGTAGGGACTGGACCGGTCTCCTCAGCTTTACCCCACAGTTCAGTCCCTGTGCACCCCAACACCCCCTCAGGGCCTTTGCCCATACTGTTCTCACGGCCTCCTCTCTGTTCCCCCTCGGACTAGTTAACTTTTTCTCATCTCACAAGCCTGGATCTCCTTGTGACTTTCTCTCTCATTACACACTTGGCTTTTCCTCCGGAGCACTGCATATAATTTTAATTTCTTCATTTGGGTGATTACCATCACAATGTAAACTAAATAAGCAATTGTGTAATTAGTTGTTTAACACCTACTTTTCCAAGGCAATGTAATACCATCAGGAGAGGCACTCCGCCTAGTGTGTTACCGTGCATCCCAGTGCCTAGCATAGTGCCTGTTAGACCGAAGGAGCTCATCTGCTGTGGAAGGCAAGCATGAGTGAAGGAACTTCTCCGATAAAGCGAGAGAGGGGGGTCAAAGTAATTACTGGCTCTGACAGCTCTGGCTCCTCGCCTGTAAACAATGAGATCTCCTTGCCCGGTTCTTGTGAGGATAAGAGCTAATGGATATGAAACCCCTAGCCGAGGCCAGCAATTAGCAATCCACCAGTAATTGGTATCCATAATCGTACTATTTATATTTTTATTAGTAATATTATGAAAAGGGGGGTTATGGAATAGGGATTAGGAGCGCGACTCTGCAACCAGCACTTGAAACCAGATTCTGGCCACGTCATTTCCTAGCTGGGCTGAGCCTCAACTATCTCATCTGCAAAACTGGGGTAAGAAGAGTCTTATACTCATGGGCTGTGGTGAGGATTAAAAACTAAATAAATACGGGTGCCTGGATGGCTCAGTCGGTTAAGCGTCTGGCTTCGGCGCAGGTTATGATCTCACGGTTTGTGGGTTTGAGCCCCACATCGGGCTCTGTGCTGACAGCAAGCTCAGAGCCTAGAGCCTGCTTCAGATTCTGTATCTCCCTCTCTCTCTGACCCTCCCCTGCTCACGCTGTCTCTCTCTCTCTCTCTCTCTCTCTCAAAAATAAATTTAAAAAAAAAAACACTGAAAAAAACTAAATAAAACATTCAGGGCGAGTCTTGCCTATTGTAAGCTTTATCTCCACAAATATCATGAATTATTATCACAAACAATAATATAGCAAGAAGAAATCAAAGACGGACTCAGCATGCACAAGATGGTAAGTCAAGAACAGGATTCTCAAATGTTTCAAGTAGGAACACCTAGAAGAGAAACAGAGTTTCCACTGTGGAATGCCAGAGGGCCGAACTGATGTGAAGGAGTTAAAGTCCAGGGCAGGCTGGTCTTGGCCTCACAGATGAGATGCTGGACAAAAATAGCAAGTGTCTCACCTCTCGGAGTGCACACACACCTAGAGGCTACAGGGCCGCCTGTCAAAGGTGAGGTAGAAGAAATTGGGTGCGAGGGGGCTTGTGGTAGAAGCCCTTATCTGAGTATCCTGTGTTTGTAACATTCTAAAACAATAACGTTCTCTAAACTTTCAAAGTCCATGTAGGAGAGTTTTCTTTCTTTAATTCAGCTATGTTTAAAAAAAAAGGGGGCAGGGCACCTAGGTGGTTCAGTCAGTTAAGTCTGACTCCCAGTTTTGACTCAGGTCATGATCTTAGGGATTCATAAGACTGAACCCCGTGTCTGACTCTGTTGCTAAGCCTGCTTGGGATTCTCTCTCTCTCTCCCTTGCTCTCTGCCCCTCTCCCACTCATGCTCTTTCCCTCTCTCTGCCCCTCCTCCACTCAAACCATTTGTCTCAAAAATAAACTTAAAAAAGAAAAAGAAAAAAATGGGACATATTTATGCACCATTTTTCTGGAACACAGGAAAGCTTCAAAAGATGACTGCACAGATTTCTTGAACATTCTAGAACCCAAAATGAACACTGCAGGTTAAACAAACCCCCATAAATCTCTGACTCTTGGGTTCGGTGTTCTTCCAAATTGTACTGTGTGAGACTGAGTGGGAATGGAGTAAGGCAAAGGCACCTCCAATATGTTTATCATTGTCACCTCTACTTAGTTCGGCATGTAAGGCAATGGGGCCAGCCCTGGCCCTGTCCCTGGAGGGCTTGGTATGGGCAGTCCATCCCTGCTGCATCAGAAGGACACACACAGACACGCTGAAGAAGGTGACCCTGGCAGGAGATGGCAGGAGAAAGCTGGGCATGCTATAGAGCCTGCCTGCCATCGAAGCTACTCCCTTGCATGCACCTCACTGCGCAATACATAACGCACTTCTTCATCGCATGTAGACTCAGATAATCTCGTGGTCTCTCTTTTCCATTCGCTGATTAATTTATCTGTATTTATTGAGCGTTTACTCTGCTTCTATTTATTGCGCTCTTACTGTAAACCAGGTCCTATATTAAGTGCCCATCAAACTCACCCTCTTAACTTCATATTTGAGGAAATAGATGTAGAGACTGAGTGACTTGCTCATAGCCTCCAACTGGAGCACTGTCCTCTAAGAACACTGTGATGCACTGTCCTGATTCAATAAAGATAAATGATTATATCCACCATTATCTGCACAAGTAACAACAATAGTCAGGATTGTTAGTTACGATTTACCAAGAACATATACATAACCCATCCTATGAAGTGTGAGGGCAATTATTCCTGCTTTACAAATAAATATACTAAGACTCAGAACAAGTTCATCTAGTTCACCCAGGAAGTGGGAGGCAAGTCGCTCTGAGAACACCGCTCCGTGCCCCTTCATGCCTTTCAGCAGAGCACATGTAATATTTAGTGTCTCCATTTTGAAATGATCTCTTCTGTCATCCACTCACTATTCAATTGGATCTTTCCAAGAACACACCGAGATAGAGAGCAATGTCCTTATTTCAGAGCTGAGGAAACTGAGGCTCAGAAAGGTAAGGTGACCTATACCAGATATAGAGCAGCCAGGAGTGACACCCACATCATTGATTCTTACACTGTGCTTTTCTCTTTAACCTTCACCCCCCTCTGCCAAATACCCTCCTAAAAGGCCTCTTGTGGAGGCATGGCCGGTTGCTGGCCTTGCCTGTAGAGTCCACACCCCAGGAATTTCCTTTTCTTTCTTCCAGCCATTGCAGGCAGGGGCCCAGGGTTCCTGGGGAAGTGGCGTGCAAGAAGCACATGCTTTGCTCAGTACTAGGCCAGGCGCTTAGGAACTGCTCCATCAGGGAGCTGACATAATTTCCACTGCTTGCTGCCCTAATTATTTGATGATCTGTCATCACAGAAATGGAATGCGGGGGGGGGGGGCGGTGTTCAATTTGTGTCCCAGGAGACCCAGAAGAGGAAAGGCAGGTAGAAATGCTTCAGGCTCAGTTTACAGGAGAGAAATCTCCACTGAAGTTTATGATCAATTCCAAATGTTGCTTCCAAAAAAAGGCAGGAAGGGAACTGGCATTCATGGAGCACCTACTACATTTCAGACATTGCTGAAAATATGACACATATTACAGGAACTAACTCATTTGATTCTCACTATGACTCTGTGAGAGAGGGATTAACATAAGCAATTTGTAGTTGAGAGAACTAAAGATTGAGGTGGGGGACAGCCAGAGAGTGAGGTCAAGGCCAAATGCAGAAACTTAGACTCACTCTTCCAGAAATCACCATAGTTTTCATCAGGAGAGTGATATGGGTGGAACTGTGTTCTAGAAAAATCACTCTCTGTTGCTGTGAACTGAATGCATTTTAGAAAGCAAAGACTAGAAGCAATGGAGTTTGAAAAGCATGTATTCAAGAAGATGAGGGCTGGGTGTGCCTTTGTGGCTCAGTTAAGCATCCTACTGTTGATTTTGGCTAGGTCATGATCTCATGGTTCATGAGATCAAGCCCCAAGTTGGGCTCTGTACTAACAGCTCAAAACTTGCTAGAGATTCTCTCTCTCCCTCTCTCTCTGCCCCCCCCCCACTTGCTCATGCCCATGCAGAGACACACACACTCTCTCAAAATAAATAAACTTAAAAATATATGATGAGGGCCTGTTAACTAGGATACACAAATGATGAGTGGCTAGATTTGTGAGTCATCAGGATGCTGAATCCACATCTCTAGAAGACAAACTGGAGGCCAGGATGTAGGGAAGAGGTGAAAAGGAAAGAAAGCTCAGGAATGGCACCTAGGTTTCTAGCCTGTGCAACTAAAAGGATGGTGCTGCCCCTCAAAGGGATAAGAACGCAGGCTTCAGGCACAGGTGATGACTTGCTGAGACTGTGAGATGGCTGTGGGAAAAGGTCTAGCTTGCAATGGAAATCAGGGCCTAGAGCTCCAGAGAGAGAGAGAGAGACTGGACTGTGGAGAATTTACCAGCATAAAGTTGGTATTCTTATCCAAGGGCATGGAAAGGATTGCTATATGAGGGATACAATGTGTGAGGGGTAGTAGAACAGAACACTGGGGACATGAAGAACAAGAACCCTCCCTCCCAAAAGGCTTAGTGAGAATAGCCAGTAGGATAGGAAGTAATAAGGAGAATCTGCATTTGCTTATAAAAGACTAAGTCTTCTTGTACAAGGTATTCATTAAGAAATGACGGTGGCTGCTTGGGGTGCTTGGGTGGCTGAATCCATTAAGCGCCCAGCTTCAGCTTGGGTCATGATCTTACAGCTTTTGGGTTCAAGCCCCATGTCGGGCTTTGTGCTGACTGCTCAGAACCTGGAGTCTGCTTCGGATTCCACGTCTCCATTTCTCTGTGCTCCCCCCATGCTCATGCACTCTCGCTCCCTCCCTCCCTCTCTCTCAAAAATAAATGTATAAAATTGTTTTTAAAAATGAGGGTGACTGTTTATCCAAATTAAGAAAGGATATCTCTGATGTGATCTGTGTTATCCTGGGAAAACAAACAGTACAATGAAGTCCATGTAAGAAATGATTCAGAACTCTCAGATTTCTGAGTCCAGCAGCTGACCTGGTAATAGAAGTGAGCAAGAGTTGTGGCTGTGACTTCCCTCCATGAGGATGTGCTCAGAAAAGCACAGCGCCACTGCTCTTTGACATGGCATTGATGCCTGACACACAGGATGCCAACCAAACATGGAAGTGGTCATATCTGAGCCCAAAGAATGAATACATAGAGAATAATGTTCATAGTTCTACAAGGCTTGAGATTCACCATGCCCCTATGGCCCTTCCAGCAAAGTAACTGAGATAGATTCCTTCTCACTATCATATCTTTCAAAAGTAGAAAGTAGAAATGATTGAGAAATTCTTGGAAACTCATATACTTGTAGGATCTCAAAATGGAAAGAGATCTGAAATTTTTTTCTGATTATTACTTGATGAATTAATTTAGTAGTTAATTCATTCACTCTAAAAGTATTTATTGAACACTTATTATTTGTAAGCACTATTCCAGAGATGGGAGACACAACAAAAACCAAAACAGACTATGATTCCTGCCCTCACGAAGCTGATATTCTAGAGGGAAACATGTAAAACTAAAAAGGCAGGTATACAAAATATAGTATATAAGATAATAAAGAGTTTGCTAGAGAAACAATAAAGCAGGGTGAGGGTAGTGAGCGCTGGAGGGTTGCAATTTTAACTAGATTAACCATCATGAACTCTTTTTATGGTTGTCTCCAGGTAATGGCCTTCTCTCCCGACATTTGTTTTCATACCTGTGAGTTAATTTGGTCCTTATAAAAAGGCAAGAAGTGCAAATGTCATCCTCATTGTCAGAACTAATTTATCAGAGATTTATTTCTGGGCAGTCATGATGCTGATTGGTTCACAATCACTGTCTCATTTTATTTCCACACTAATATGAATATAGTTACTATTATTATCCTATTTTAAAGATTAAAGGAAAAAACCCACAGAAGTAAAAAATCATTCCTCTCATAGTCCTGACCTTGAAGTGTGGCCCTGCCATCTATAAAATGGTAAGCTGGTTGCTTAACTTCCCCAAACCTCAGATTCCTCACGTGTAAAATGGGAGTGACAAGATCCAGTGCACAGAGTTGGTATAAGAATTAAAAGACATTCACATATGACCGGGTAGGAGTCAAACCAGACAGATCTGATTCCAAAGCACAAAAATTCAAGCACAAATTATCCTGACTCATATTATGAACTGAGGAAATTGCTAAGCAGTAGTGATTACAGTAATGGTAAAATTACAACATTGATATGATCATGTAAAATAACCATGACTCAGCAGTCCAGACTGCCAATTTAGAAAAGAACAATTACATTTTTATAGTACTTAGACCTTGAATTTCTGCCAATGTTAAAACCAAAAGGAAAACAAAACTGTATTATATGTAACATCAAATATCCCCAGGTTTCCCATTCACTTCCCAGATTTAGTTTCTTCCAAACAGGTAAGTATGTGTGCCAACATCTACCTGCAGCCCTTGGCCATGATAACAATCATGGACTCTCTTACAATGCATGATGGTAGAACATAATCCAAGTACTGTATACATCATAACTAACTTAATCTTCTCCAGCAGTCTTAACGAAGTAGTAACTATTATTATTGAAATACCTATTTTGTAATGGGGAAACTTAAACCCAGAGAGATCGAGTAGGTTACCCATCACATGGCCACTAAGTGGTAGAATGCCATATGATTCCAGGCATTTCAATGTCAGAGTCTATACTCTGGACCCTATGTTATACTCGACTATTCGTATTACTCAAATCACCATTGCTTTCTTCACAAGTACGGTATTCTCTGTCTGGAATATCTCTTTCCTCTCTCACCTTTCCATATTCTCACCTGATTAAATCTAACTTTCCTCTCAAGACTCAGCTCAGCAACATCTCTGCTAAAAAGCCCTAACTAACTCCACCCACCTCTAATCTCATCTGGGCTCATACACCTTGTGCTTATCTCTATTATGACACTTCAAGAGATGCTCAAAATGTCTTATATTGGTCCTT